>JAQIXC010000807.1:0-19778 GCA_034697605.1 Metabelba pulverosa | reverse complement strand
ACATAATTAAATACTAATCAACTAAAAGCAAATGCAAACATCACTGAATAAATTAACCAAATTAAAAATATTTTCCTCATTTCTGCGAAACTTTGATAAAACTTTGCATTGATCAAACTTGATAATTAAACAAATCAACTAGGTGCTTGAATATTATGCAATATAATTAAAATAATAATAATAATACTAAACATATTTTACTTAAAAATAAATATCGATTTTTGTTTTCAAAAGTTCGAAACCCAATATATTTTCGAAAATAATTTCTAGAATGCTGCTTTCTAACATTTGACCCGGCACATATTGCAGTTACATTAATCAGTGTAATTCTAGCATGCACATATGCACAGCGAAGCAGTTTATCATAAAACTTGACAATTGAGAATTGATGAGAAAAGTTGTCATTATGTTCACATCGACTCTCTCTCTCTCTCTCTCTCTCTCTCTCTCTCTCTCTCTCTCTCTCTCTCTCTCTCTCTCTCCCACTCCCTCTCCTGTTATTAAACAGTTGCTCAACAAATAGAAAACACGAATAAATGACTCCAATATATCACATCTTTTTACACATAATATAAACTCAATTTTCTTCCCTTTCCTTAAATAAAAAGAAACAAAAATTTTCTCATTTTTCGAGTCAAGAAATTCGCTGCAAAACATCAATTCACAGATAAAAAAATTCATTAAAAATGTTGTCACAAAAACAAAATAAAGAAGTTTTCGTTTGAACGCCGAAAGGCTCGCAAACGACAAACATTTGCTTTTGGATATTAAACATATGTTTAAACATATGATTGCAAAACAGAATTCGTTTGAATTCTGACAAAAGTCTATATAAATTGTATATAAAAGTGTATATAAAGTATATAAAACATATATTGAGCGCCAATTAGACTCTTATTTTGCGATTTTTTGCTATCATTTATTTGTGACAGTCGTTCAATAAAGCAGTTGTACATGCTAGAATTGCTAGAATTGGGTAGAATTGGTGGAATTGACTCTTCGAGTCTATTATTGTTACGTTGAGATAACGTCGAGTTCTCGAGCAGTGATAGCATCAGAGCCGAGAATATCCGCTCGAAATAAAAAGTAGGAAAACGCGGAGAAGTGAGGAGTAAATCGAAAATTGTTAGACAAACTGTTCCGATAGTGACAGCACTTATTTGCTCGTCAGCCGCGAAAAGCCATACAAAAAACGCCTTAACACGAGTGCACAGAAATGTCACTAAAATACTTTCCGATAACAATATTATTAGCCGTTTCTCACTGCGCGAACTGCACAGTAGTAATGCTCTGACACTAAGACAGTGTCTTTTACACAATACACTGTATAAGTTGGACTGTGTATTGATATCTCAAACAATAAGGAATATGCAATGCGTGACAAGACGTCAGAAAGCGTTTCTCAAACACTAATAGCAAAACACGACTAAACAGTCTTTCAATAGAAACGTATAGATATTTATACCGTATATAAGATATTGTATTCTTATATGTATTTTAAGAGTTAATTCAGATAATGATAGGAAAAGCCGAAGCCGTGAGAGAAACGACTCGAAGAGGCGATAAAGACATTGAACGCAAGCGAAGAGAGCGAATGCAAGCATAGGATACTAGTTATGACGGAAATGAGTGATTGGCGCGACTCTCGACTCGACTCTCCACTCGAAACGTCATTTCTATGGCGTATCCGCCGTTTAGAGGCAAAGCGGCGAAAAAATTAATTGTGAATATGATGTGAGAAATATGTGGAAAGTGGGGGAACATCGCCGCAACACTATCTCCATTGTGCACATGTATCTCTCCAAACCACTCCCGTTCCCCTCTCGTTTGCCGGTGCTCTCGCACTGCGTTGGGCGCTCGACACCCAGGAATAGCATTTATACAGTGTATACATTTCGCAGATGCAATAAAACAATGGCTAACGTAATAAAACGCCAGAAATTATATTACATTCAAGTATTTTACTTTCAGGCTATAGACTCCCAATGACTCTTCAACTTCTACTTTACACTGTATATAATATAATACACTGTTACTCGTGAAGGCGTCGAATCATCGACTCGATTGTCGAGTTCATTGATTTTTCTAGTTTTGTTTAAAAAAGCTACAGTATACAATTGTATTCTTTTTTAAAAGTATTATTTAAACAAAAAATATATACAATTGTAAAAATATAAACAATCTTTCATCGTTTGATTTCAAAGTTACACAGTTTTTATTAGGTTAAAGTCAAGCGACAAGTTCTGTACTATTTTCTTTTTACACAGAAACAATTTTGAAAAAGTTTATATGACATGAAAAAGATTTTTTTCTAAAGAGCGTGAAAAATAAAATTAATATTTAAAACACTCGCAGCGCAAGGCTATACAAGGTTATGCTTAGCAATAGCAAGAAGAAAAAAGTTTCTAGTTTAAAGGAATAATGGCACTGCTATTATATTTTGCACAGTTTCTATTCTGAAAACACCTTTTTCTTCTCCAAAACATGTTCTGATAATACGGTTTCTATTCGAGACATAAAATCAAATTTCATTTTGAAAAGAATGGAAACAAAAATAAAATAATAATAAAAACGACTCAACAGTGAGTGTGTAGTGAATAGTCGGTGCAGTCTCTGCCCGAACTAAATAGGAGGGGAACGACAGGACAGCGCCGGTAGGTGATCGACGACGACTCACAGATGATTACGTTTATATAGGGATTAAGTTATACTGTAGTAATATGTTGGCCACAAGTTCTGCCAATTCTTTTATATTGAAAATTATGTTTTGCAATATATTTATCAGATTTTCAACAATTTTATTATGATTTTCGCAGCTTTTCATAGAATAATACATGGTTATTAGAAAAACCAGTCGTTGTCTCTATATATGGCAAAATGGGTTAGTAAATGGGTCGGCGAAAAACGAGCAGTCTAATGCGTTAAGCGAAATAAATGCATGTTGGCATTCTAATTTTTTGTTTATTGCAATGAAATCAAACGCTTGTTTTTTTCGATTCAATAAATGAGAATTTTTTCACGTAATTGAAATTTTATCGAATTTTTATTTTCCAGATATAATTAGGATTTTTTACATTGTCATTTAATACAACAATTCTGCAGTGTTATCACATTTTTTGCTCCTATTCGTATCTGTCGGCTGTGTTAATGCGATTTTATACTGCATAAAAAACTATTATTACGTTACAATTGATATATTAATTACTGGTTTTTTATTTTATTATTATTATTATATGTTTTTCGTATTGCATACAAACGTAAAATTATTATTAGTTTTTTGTTTTTTAATTTGAATTTTTATTTTATTTAGCAATTGTTTTGTATATTCCGACCATTAGTGTCACTAATTTTTACGGTAATTTCAAAAAAACAAATTATCATTAATTGCTTCCAAAAAAAAACTTTATAATTATTACCCTTTTTGCCGAAATAAATGAGATGTTATTTTAGATATGCATTCCAGAGAACTGAGCACAAGAACACAGATCCTTTTATATTATTTATCAAGCAAGAATTGCGTCGAAATTTTCATTATTAGAATAAACAGTTCTATGCATTCAATCTATGTGATGCAGTCATCCGTTGGGATACTTACGAGAAATTGTAACAAAACTTTTTTTTCTTATATAATATTTTTCGAGAAAATATATTCCATATATTGCATGGAATAGATAGAAGAAAAAAACTGAATAATAGATTACAAGAGATTTCTCGGCGGAAAAGCAGCATTCTAATTTTTAAGAAAAACTTAATACGAAAATATCGATTCATATATCTTAGTCGAGAAAATATAGACCGAAAAAGATTGAGACGTCTTATCGATTGACGAATTGTTCGGATATTTCATAAGAAATAAGTTATATATAACACGGAATACGAAAGTTAGGGAAAAACTATTTGAAATTAACTTTTGTTGTCGCCTATCGATCACAACAACAAAAATTTCATCAAATCATTAGAAAATCAATGGATTTTTAAAAACGATTAAAAAGTCTTTTTCGGCGAAAAAGTGGAGAAATATACGACTTTTCTCTCGACGTCTGCTATCATAGCGAACGAATTGATCGATAAATTCACTCCAATTCGAGCGAATGATTTATCGCCATTTGATTGCAGTCTAAGATTACTTCAAAATTTTAGCAAAATTATTGTTTACAATATCGGAGTTCGTTATAGACGTTATGTTAAGATAACATTACGTAAGCATAAAGAGCGCAGACATTACGCGCAGACATTCTATCAGTTTTCAGACGTTAGACAAAAAGCCATTTCTATTCAATAGCCCATTAAAACCGATTAGATCTGAAACAATAAATTCAATGAAATTGCAATTAAAAACAATAAATCCGATCCAAACGACTACTACACTGTTTAAAAACATACGAAACTAAGACTTTAAAAAATAAGCATTAATTCGGAGAACAACTGATAAGAACTGCGCAAACCCTGAGAAAAATTCTTGACAAAAATTAATTAAATAGATTAGACAATTACTATCAAGTTCTTATTATTAAATAACATTTCATACGCGTTGTTATTATAGCATGTATCAATGTAAGCCTTGAAGGCATTAAAATTTTTAAAATATACTTAAGTAATCAAAGAATATAAATGTAATTGAAATTCGAATTTTTTTCGACTCGAAATGAGATTAAAGTTTTTATTTTTTTTAGTTTAAAAAAATTACTCTTTTTTGAAAAGGCGTTGGAGAAACTAAAATGCTTAAATGAATTAGAAAAATGTGATTTTGAGATTAGCAAGTACTAAATAATAAATAAAATTTTAAAAATTCCCAAATCATACCACAAATGGTAATGTTATGCAAAATTCAATTGAATAATAAATGTAATTAAATTCAATTTAGAAATACCAATAAATAAATAAATAACAAATATCAAATGTGCAAGTATAATTTAATACAGTATATTTGTTAACCAAACAACAAATTCAAAATAATTTTCTAATTTAATTTCAAATTTTATTCTCAATTTTTAAATTAGAAATAAATATTGATTTAAAAAAAATACAAAACGAAAAAAAATAAAACAAAACTAACAAATGATGTATAAAAAGGCTTTTGTTTTTGAGAGCATTTTCGGGCAAAATTGGGTCAAATAATCGCGAAATCAATAAAATAGTTGATATATGAAGTGTTGGCGCGAATCGGTCGGCATATAAGGGAACGACAGTCGTCGTCGAGCATCTCCGGGTGCGATACACTTTCGCAACGAATTTTCAATGTATTTCGTAATTAATTCAAACACCAAAACCCATAAATCTCGGAAACAAGTGGCTTAAACGGCGCGCGATAATTAATCAGGCTAAATTCACTCATCGACTAAACAAATCTTAATTCATTAAATATGTTAACAGAAAAAAATAAATCTCAAAATCGGCGATAAATTTTAGAGTTGAGCCCTTATTGCACACATACTTGTGGAGAGAGAGCGCATACACACACACACATAGAAACAGAATCCCTGGGAATATAGCACACATACCAGACTAGACTGGCGTTCATGTGCAAACAGAATATTCTGTACGGAATATATTCCATAACACATTCTGCACACAAGAATTGGCTCATTTTTACTGTTTATGTAACAAAACAAAAAGTATATATATTTTCATTCATTGCTAATCAATGCAATTAAAACACAAAAACCGTATTTTTTGTTTAAATTAATTTAATTACTAATAATTAGTATTAATGAGTATTAATTTGATTGTTAATTTAAGCAAGAATATATTTAGATTAATATGAAAAGTAACTTACAGTTAATTATTTAGCAATCAATAATCGCAGCGAAGAAGTCGTTTTTGGGTTTTTGTAACACTTTTTTCTCTCGCATTCATACAAAAGAGTCATTGAATGCGAAGAATGCGTCGGATTTGGAGATTTTCGCTACGAATTGTGCGACAGATCTTCGCATCGCTTCTGCACTTTAATTGAATTCTTTGCACTTTATATTCGCAATCGTTTTCTATAGTTTCTACTGTTTAATCTCGTCTCTGATTTTATTCTTGTTACAATAGTTTTAGTGCCGACGGCAGCAGAATTGCGAACAATGTTTTCTAATCACAAAAAACTTAATCAAAACAAAAAACAGTATTTTCATCGACAATATTGAAGAGAAAATATTTAAATAAATTATTCTTTTTATGATAACTATTAACTGAAAGGGCTTTTCACTGAAAAGATTGAAACAATAAAAACATTAAATAACACAATAAGTGAAACGGAGAAAAAACTTCACATCACTTATGCACAGCTTTCGCATTGATATTTACATAGTTTGGAACAATTGTTTGGATAAAACAAAAAGCACTCAAAAATATGCAAAGTTTGCGCTGAAGTCGACAATCATGTAATGAAATGTTGCACTCATTTGAAGTGATCGGTCGGAGTGTTGATCGAAATGCACACAAAAATTGTGCTAAAAATTGTGGCACAACTTGACTGCTGGCGTTCAACACTGCCTGAGCGCTCGGCAACTACTGCTGGCGCTGCTGCACAGTCGAGGCACAGGAGGCACAGCTGTCTCGGGCGAGTGTGTCTATTGTATGAACAGTTGAGGCCAGCATTTCAGTACATGTATCCGAAAAAACGACTTAACACTAGAAGAGAGCGAAAACACACTCACAATACGGTCTCCGAGTGTATGACTGTATGTGTTGTCTAACAGTTTAAGCGCTGTTTTAACGCAACGAACGCATAGCCACAGCGCCAGTCGTTTCTCTGCTCCGGAATCTCTCCACTGAATGCTACGATAGAATTACAACTTGTTCTCTGCCTGTGCTCTCCGCCTGTGCTCTCTCCTGCGCCCGGCCTATCTCGCACACACACCAACGTGTTGTCATGACTACTGATTCCGTTCCCTCTCCCAAACGTCCGTCTCTTTCATACAATGCACTAAACGCTAAGTCCAATAAATTTGAGATAATTTAATATTATTTTTTTGATGCCGTTTTAAACTTGTTTAGATTTTTTTCTACCAACAAATTTATCTTTTATTTTATAATTTCATTTCGTTTTAAATTAACGATCGTTTTGGATGTGCAGTAAATAATGCGTTTTTGTAAGAAAAACAGTTTTTCTTCTCTTCTAAACAAAAATAATAATAAAATCAGAATTTATTTAAACTCTTATCGCAACTCAACGTCAAGTCTGAGAACTGTTTTCGGCGTTTCCGCAGTCAATGAGTTTTCGCAGCGAAAAAACTGCACTGTATATCCGTTTTAGATGACCAAAAAATTGCCCAAGTCAATATTTTGCCATGTTCCATGCGAAAAATAAAAGGCTTTTAATATTAAACAGTACTGTATGAAAGAGAATTTATGATGGTAATGTTCAATTCGTTTTTATTTCTACATTTGAGTTGAGAAATCTAATGTACAGTACAGTGCTATTCCAGTTAATGACATCGTAGCCGTTTAAAACTGCACAGTTGCAATAAATCAAAACAGGCGAGCGAGAATTTAGGCATGGTACAAACGCACTCTCGCTTTTTTATTGACTGTGTTTTTAGGAAAGTGAATATAAAATTAATAAATTTGATACGAGATATGAAATGCTGTAGAGATAGAGAGCGCGACATAAATGTTATGCATTTTTATATGTTTTTGATATAAACGGCGATAAAAATGTGAAATAAATGCGAAGAAAAAACTTCACATTTTTTATAAACAGTATATATTTTTTTCGCTTATATTTTATCGCCGTTTGAGTGCAGATCTGTTAATGCAATACACTTTCGATTCCAAACTAAATATTATATCACTTTTACATTCGCTTTTGATGCAGTGTACTTTGTAGAAGATAATACAGTGTAAATACTGGGGTCCGCACCAGATGCTCGACGCGTATGACAAGTGCCGTCCGCCTGAGCTCTGCGCGCATTAACCGTACGTTTCGCCCGAATCCTCGCCTCAATGTCGGCATTGATTCGCAACAAAAGTTATCGTGAATTAGCCTTTTTTATACTGTACGTTTTTAAATCAATTGAATTTATGCAATCGATAAGTGCAGCTGCCCTACCCGCCCACCCATTCCCGTCGCCACCACCGCCGCACAACGAGGTCTCCCTGATTAACGCGCAATGTGCCAGTTTCAATTTTGGTTTTATTTAATTTTAGATAAATTACTTCATACTTACAGTGAATAGAATGTATAATTGAATTTAAATTAAAAATAAATTATCTGTGTAATTGTTTGTTATGAAAAATATGTGCAAATTACGTTTTGAACACATATTTTGATAGTATACATGATAAAAAAGTCCCTATAATTTGCTCTTATTTTTGTGAAACAAATTGCTTAAAAATATTTAATTAAATTTTTTATAATATAATTAGAAAACGATTTCTTGTTTTTAAATCAATAATTATATGTTTAGTGAGTATTATGTCTGCAAATCGTTTATGCAATTAAACTATTTATAGAGACTTACGTTTTTGGCGATTATTTAGATTTTATTTCATGCTTATTTTTTAGTTTTGTTTCTTTTGAGAAAACTACAATGATTCATTTAAATAAACGCAGCAGTTATGCGGAAAGGCATGCACTCCTCTCCGGAATCGTTCCAATCCTCAAATAAGCCCACTCATAATTATAATGAGTTACTATGAGAACAGAGAACATGCTAATTTAAATTAAGACCAGAAAAAAGCAGCAAAAATCTAGCGCTGATTAATCTAAATAGCATGTAAAAATACAATAGTAGTCCGCAATTTCAATCATTGTTAAATTAAACAAGTTTATATGTACGCCCCCTGTCGTTTGCCAGTTAATTTACAATGTATTTTTTTCATATCGTTTCTCTCTTTTTTCATCTACAAAGTAGGTTTGTTAATTTTGAGCAGTGTATTCAATTTACATGTTAATGGCATTTAATTCCAATATAAAGTTAACAGATTTTTCATTTCACAAAATTAATTAATAATACTTTCGGTATTAAAAAATTATGCAGCAGCTTTTTTGTTACTCTTTTCAATGTTTGTATAAAATTAATCTTGCGCTTTGTTTCACATCCATAATAATTAATTTAAATTAATTAATGTTTTAAGAATCCTATCAAAAACGGTTAACTTTAACTGTAAATAATTACATGTTTTCTAGATTTTGATGTTTTTCTTATTATATTTTGTTTTTGTTTTTTATTAATTTATTTTATATTTCATTTTTATTAATACTTTTACTTTAAAAACGAAACTTTGTTTCCATTTCATCAATCAATTGCACGCATGAAATAGCACTCGTATTTAATGTGATCTCAACTAAAACGTTAATTGAACTAGATCATAATTGAACAAGGCAACATTAAGTAGGAGAAATAAGTCGAAAAACGATCTGTTTAAATTTAATTAAATTTTTATTTTAGTGAAAACGTTTTCTTCACATTTTGAAGGGTTTGTTGTTTTTGTATATCACTAGGAGTTTACTTTGTGTGCTCTTTCATCCATCGAGAGGACAAAATTATACATTGTACAATAAATTAAATAGTTTTTATCTTTAAAAATCATACATAAAATTTAAGACAATATTTGGTGTTTTTTAATACAAAAATTTCTTTTAAATTCTTAAAATTTTTTAACAAAGAGTTCTGATGAGACAAAACATGACAACAAATAAAGAGTTAATTTTTTATACAGTATACTTTTTCATGAGAACAAACATTGCACTCGAATATATCAATTAGTTTTTTGCAACACTTTTTTTCGTCTTATTTTTGTTTCAAAACAATAATTCGAAAAATAGAAAAACTTTTTCCCAAAGCGTTGACAAAAACTTTTACGTTACAAATGAAAGTTGTTTTTTAGTTTTATACGTGTTTTTTCGTGAAATCTTAATATAAAAAGTGTTTTACCATGCTTTTTTCAATACCTGTTAGAGATATTACACTTTAAATAACATTTAATTACAATTTTTTTCATTGAGTTATGGATTAAATTGATTTCACATTAGTTTTTGTGAAAGTTTTTGTGATTTTTGAGTATTTCTCTCGAATTTAAGCCGAATTTTTTGAATTGTGTTTTTGGTATTGAAATACAGTTTAATAGTAAAACGTTTTGCGAAAAAACACAATTTCTCGCATTCTTTTGAAATCGGATTCACAAATGGAATCCGAAATATAACAACAAAATTGATTGTGAGTTCGCACAACAATTCAAGTATAGAATTTTAATTTAATCTTGTTTCTTTTTTTTTGTATACAATCTTATTTTTAAAATCTAAAAGTGCTTTACTTTTCAACAACTAATTTAAGTTTATATATAATGAAAAACATTTTGTTTAATGTTTTAGTAATAATTCTTTTCTATAATTGTTAAGTCAATTAAGTCAATGAGCAAAGACTGGGCACTTCTCTCAATGTTTTTATCTTTTAAACAATTTTCAAATATAAATATAAATTCTTTTCATTTGTTTTATTCTTAAATTATATATAAATTAAATAATTCTCTGGTCTTTTACGTTAAAAATAAAATCAAAATAAGTTTTAAATCATTTAAAAGTAAATCTCAAAAAATAAAAACAAATATATATTATAATTCATTGTTTGAAATAAAAATTGGGTTTTGTTTTTGATTTTTAAATATAAATAAAAATTTCATTTCGTTTTGATTTCAAAATAAATTAATTGCAAATAAATGAATAGAATATGTAATTAAAAATTCTTAATTAAATTATTACACATAACTTGTTGACCGGATTTTTAGTTTTGATTGTTTTTCTGATAAGGGTTTCGAAAATTATAATCAATTAGTTTTCAATGGAAACGAAAAAATAAATAAAAAATAATTGTTTCGGAAAAACACTTTGATTTTCGACAAAAATAGGCGAATATGAGGCGAAAACGAGTGAAGAGTATAAGAAATGCTTGAAATAGTTTCGGAATAAAAACAAGAATAATGATACCAATTATACAGTATATAAATATTTCGAAACTATTGTCGAAATAAGTTCGAAACGAGAAGATAAAACAATATGAAAATCAACTTAATTTATGGCTTAACTAAATTGATTTTAAGTATACCAAACGACTCGAAGATAAAACTTTTTCCGAAATTTAATTATCACTTGATTTGTATCTAAACTTTTTTCCTTTGTTTTGTTCGGTGTCTCAAAAAAATGCAAACTTTTTCGGTTTCCGTTCGACAACACAAATGCAGAACCGAATGATAAAAAATGAATCGAAATGACAGAATCAAAGGCAAAGATAATTATCAAATGAAAAGTTAAAATCAAAAAACAAATAAAATAATAATTTATAAAAAAAAAGAAAGAAAACAAATTCGTAACGAATGACTAAAAATGTATTTACGAAATATAAAAATGAATTTTTCAAGGATTTCGAGTCGAAGCGAAAGGAAAGTTTGCATTTAATTTACACATCAATTATAGAGAAAGAATAGGAGTTTTAGTGTAAGAAATGGATATTCTCTTCGAATAGATGTCTCCGAAAGTGGATATTCGAGCGAAGCGTACGTTTGCAGCGAAATAGTGGTATTGAATATTCGGCGCAAAACGACTTGTTTTTTGCCGTCAATTGTCGACTATTATCGGGTAGAAAGTGCACAGATTGTTATGATTTCTTGGTGACGCCCCTGGGCTTTATGGACTCGGATATTTGCCACATCGCCTCCTCACTTAAGTAGTTCTCGAAATTGTTGAAAAATGCAATTATCTGTTCGTTCCGTTTGAATGGATAGTGACTGCAAGACAACAGATGAGAGAAATGCAAATTAAATATCAAAACATTTTCAAACATTTTTTTTATCGCAAATATCGTTAGTTTTTAGTTTTGCTTTAATTTTTTGTTTAAACTTTCATTAGTGAAGAATAGAAATTAATTTTTCGAATCTATTCAGTAATTAATGATTTTTTTGTTTGTTTTGTTTTAAACTAAAAAGTGTCGTTGAACTAGAGTGAGTGAGCAATTAATCATGGTTAAGTTACCAATTCTTGAAGCGGCGCATCTGGTCGAGAATGTTGTACTGTTGCCACCGCTTCCCGAAGTTGATGTTCCCGTCGGCCAAGTAGTCATTGTTGCCGATGTGAACAAACGTCAGATCTTGTAGTATTAGACCACTGTTTAGGCAGAAATAAACAGATCATAAATTTCGAAATGAATTTTTATTGCACTGTAAAATTCAAGGAGTGTTTGGGTAATATCGAGTAATTGTTTTTTTAAAAGACATATAATTCCGAAGGCATTGAATCGCTCTTTTGCCGCAAATATTTCGCTTATAATTGATTGAAGAAGAGCTCGAATTCCAGACATTCCTTCACTTCGTTTCCGATTATTTCCGATTTGTGAAGAGATGTGGAAATCGATTAAAATGTTCGAAATTCTCAGACAGTTATCGAAATATCAATCTTTATATATGAATATCAATATATATGAATAAATATTTGCTATTAATATAATTTCTTATGTTTACAGACATTCACATCAAATCTTGTTCTCAAAGCGCTATTATTTCTGTCAATGATTTATGAGCCAAACATTCCGATTACACCTGTATTTCGCACACATACTCTCAAAATTGCAAATTGCTTAACAAAATAAAAGCAATTTTTGCCTAATAAGCAGTAATTTTAAAAAATTGAATAAAAATTTTCAAAAATAATCTTTAAAATCACATCAAATGCTCTACTTATAGATGAAATGCAATTTTCAAATCAAATCAAACAACTCATACATCGGCTGAACGTCTGGCCCCAGAGTTATAGGTAATGAGGACTCAAAACATAATTATGCAAAAAATAAATTGTGTAATTGAAAAGAAGATGCAAAAAACGACTGTGTAATCAATTGTGAATGCATAAATGAAGAGGACATACATATATGGAATACAAGGCGGCTCTGTGTCGGCCAGAGCTTGTCGGTAGGCGCGGAACGACGAGGACGAGTCGATGAGAGCGCTGTACTCTTTCAGGCTTTCGGTGACATTGCGCTGCCACTCGAGGCGGCGGATCGGCGCCGAGTCGAGCGCCGACAGAATGGCCAGGTACGAGTTGAAGTTGGACAGCTTGCGCAGGTGCTTCATGATCTTGATGAATTTGAGAACGAGGCGTTCGCGGTCGCGCGCCTCCTCCTGCTCGAGAATGCGGGAACGGGTCCAGTACGACATCTTGTTGAAGTGCTCGGTGAATGTGTTCAGGTTCGGGATCAGCTCCTCCTTCTGCTCCTTCGCCCACACCAGCACCTCGGGTATCTGTGCAACGAACAATTGCGATTTGTATCAGTGTCAATTTGGGCAGTAAACAAACGTAGATAATTTATTGCGTACATAGAGTAAAAATTGCTTTATTCAATTTTTGCTCTTGCTAAAACTTTTATTATTTGCTATAAATTGTAGTAATAGCCAATAATAGAAATATTAGCAAGCTCGTATTTTTAATAGAGCTATTAGCTTACTTTACGAGCATAATAGAATTAAATTTCTTTAAAAACAAATTTGTTAAATTGTTTGATTAAATATTATAACCTGTGCAAAAATTACAATAACAAAGTAATTACAATAGTTTATAGAAAAATTAGATTTTTTTCTCAAGAATTTTGAATTATTAACAAAAAACTTTGTTTTCGAGACAATGTGTGCATAGAATAGAATGTAAGACAAAAATCAATATTAATCTCTGATCTGAATCTGCGATTAGGAATAGAAAAAATGTAATTTAAATGGAAATTAATTGCGAATTAAAAATAATCTCTTTTTCTACTCCACATAAGCTACTACTGCCTACACATGATTTCGGGGCTTAAAACGCGAAAACATCGCTTAAAAATTCAAACTAGTTTAAGTTTCATAACTTTCGCTATGAATTAATGGTGCAATTATTATTTTTGTTAATCATACTCAGAATATTACATTGTATTCTAATGTAGCATGTATAATACGTGTGTGCATTATGCATATTGTATGTAGGCAGGGAATCGGTTGATTTTAAATAAGCAATTATTTAAAACGAGCCAAACTTTTATACAATGTAAAAAGCTATTGTGCTCTCAAACGCAATAATGCAAATGAGAGGAATTTTTGTTTGAATTGAGAGATTTGTTTGTTTTTCGAGTTATTTATTCGCTGTTTAATGGATAGGAATCGCGGATTTGAAAACACAAACACAATAGACGTACAAATGTTTTCTATTAATCCATTGATGAAATAAATACAAATAAACTAAAAAAACAAATATTTGAATTGAAGAATAAAAAAGACGGCATTCAATGCGAAGAATAAATATTTAAAAAGAGGAATTACAGCAGAAAAAAGCAGCATTGTACTTCGGGATGGATACGGCAATTAAATAATTGAAATATAGCACAAAAACTACTTTGTCCTCAGAATAAAACAAATGCCAACAACTGTTTTGCTATTTTTGTTCAGTTCCTGAATTGCATGATAAGAAAAAAAAGTTTAGGCAAAAACAAAATATCGGAATTAATCTAATGTTTGCGTTTGTATCGACTGATTGGATATATCATTAAGACTCGAAAGACTAGATCTAAAAACAAAGTCGAGTCTAGAGTGCAGTCGAGAAGAGCTACGAATCAATCGAAATGACATAAAAGAGATGAGAAATACAAAAAGTTTGGCACAAAAGCCAAGAACTGAATGCGATTTGAATGACATCTAAAAACAATCCCTGAATGCGATCGACAACTGATAACGAGTACGAGTGAGGGTCAAGTGAGAAATCACCTTGTTACCTTGTTGCGATCAGCGCTAATTTAACCCACTTCGCACCTGATGCGTCAAGTGCCAACTCAGAGCTATTCAATTAGATGCAATTAAGCTTGCTAAATTTTAAACATAATAAATGTTCATCCGGTGTATAAAGTGTAAAATAATAATTATGCATGGTTAAAAATAGCGCCAATAATTAGTTTCTTGGCTCAACTACTCGAGTCAACACCTGTCCGCACGTTAGTGCCAAGTCCTGGCATACAGGGCCTACCGTTCCCTTCCTATGTCTGCCATTGAGTGTGAGATCAAAAAAATTGATATAAAGCCAGAAATACATCGAAAAAGACGACAATTGTGTCACTCAAGACATGAGATGTGCGGAACCGTTGGCGACATTACCTCAATCTTGAGGAAGAGCTTGGAGTCGAGAAGCGTCATCTGTTCGGCCAAGTGCTCGGACTTGAAGTCGCAGAGCGAGGACTGGCGGATCGTCACGTTGATGGAGGGCAGGAGGACGTGCGCCGCGTGTAGGCCCGCCTGGCGCTGGTCCATCTTCTCAATGCACTTGGCGCGCAGCACCTTGGCCAGCGCCAGGTCGCCCCGATTCACCAGTTGGTAGATGAAGTCCATTAGGATTCGCAGCACTTTGTCGTTGCAGTCGCCGATGCTATTCGGGCGCGGATTGGGTTTGGATGCAAAGCGCAGACAGATATTAGTAACGAGTCATATGAGAGGCGTTTGAGACAAACAAATAAATACTTGTGAAGAGACTAATCGATTCGAACGGAACGCAAGACAACAATTGATAACTGAGTGGGGAATAGGAGTTCGGATTTGGAAAACCAGTTCCAATAGTCGACAAACAACTGATTGCTATTAATAAGTTTTCTCAACACTAGTAACACAACGGACGGAGTGATTGAATGGTAACTCAAATACGACTAATAACTCAAATAAACTAAACAATAGGTTTGGAGCAATCGATCGGAATTTTTGCGGAACAGAAGGGAACTGATGAGAAGGCATACCACATATCGTCGACCACTCGGACGAGTAGTGCGAATGAATTTCGGGCCGCTCTCTGGCGCATATCCGACATGAGTATGAACTTGTTGTACCGGTGCAGCAGTTTGTTGATCAGTTCCATTGGGCTCAGGAGTGTGCGATACGTCGTCAAGAACGCCTCCTGAAACATGAAATCTGGAACAGACGGGGGATGGCCGGGCGGTTAGTGCACATATACGCAACGGTATGTTCCAGTATTGAAAAAAGAGATTAAAAGATTAGGCAGCACAAAACAATCTGTGCAAAAATGTTTTATATATTTGACGGCATTATTAAATAACAATCGGTTTATCGGTGACTGCGATATAAAACCGCAGAAAATGAGGATTTTTTCGCTGCACTGGTATTAAAAAGCCGTTTCTTTCGATATACTGTGTATTTTAATTGTGATTTGAAAAACACAAATGCCTTTAAATATCGAAACATTGCTTAAACTTTTGACCTCTTTTTCCATTATCTGATAAGAAGTGAAGATTTTTTCTTATCAAAGAATAAAATCTTTTATTTGAGTTAAAGCTTATCAAAGATTAGGAGAAAATTCATTCTTTTGTTTACCGTTTTTGGACACTTCGGTCGCTTTGACTATCAGGCCGTCGACAGTCCCGCCGCGAATGTCCGGCCCTTCTTCGGTCGGCTTTTTGAAGACAATATAGACGGAGACGTCGGTCTCGTCGAGCGCCGACAGCTCTTCGGGCTCCTCGGGCTCGATGCGGGTCAGCTCGGACTGGGAGCTGATGCCGCTCTCGGATGAGGGCACGAGACTGACTGGAGTGCTGGTGCGCGGCATCAGTTCGGGTGAGTTGGTCGGCTTGGATGCCGGCGCCAGTAGTGACCGACTCTTCTTAGGCGGGAGTAGTGGCGGCGGTGTTGACGACGTCTCGGACTCAAACGAGAAGACCGAGTCGTCGGAAGAGGCCGACACGAAACTGGTGGTAATGGAGCGCTGCTCGACGAACGAGAGCTCCACGGCCTGCCACTGGCTCTGCACCATCTGATACGTGTGCACAGAGTGGCGGTAGAACTCGGCGTCGGCGTCGTCCGGCCCGTTATAGCTGCCGACCATTTGCATGTAGTCCATGATGTGGCGGCGCTTCGGCGGCAGTGGCGGCGGCCGGTTCTCCAGATCGTTGCTGTCGATCACCACTACATTCGGAGCGACGCCATTGCTGGCCCCGGCGTTCGACGTGTTCATGAAGTGCGGACATGACGTCGAATGCGGACAGAAGTTCATCGAATTCGGTAACCGGTGTCGGAGTTCGGGTCCGCAGTTGTGACTCAATTGACTAGAACTGGACGTTTCGAGCGAATAATCACTGATATTGTCGTATTCAGACGGCGGACGCATCGGCTTCGAGTCGAAGCTGTTCTGAAGACTCAGCTTCGGCCGCCTCTTCACCGGTAACTGCGGCGGTAGAGCGCCGTCGACTGTGTCCTCGCACTCGTCGACACTAAAGCCGCGCATCCGATCAATGAGGCCGTCGATGCGGTGCGAGCGGAACGGCGGCGATCGAAGCGCCGAAGAGTTGGTCAGGTCTTTGAGGTGACTGTCGATGGAGTGCACGTCCGTCCGCGCCGTCGTCTTCGTATGGGTGACGCTATTGAACTCGAATCGAGCCCTTGAACTGAAATTATATGAATTGAACGAATGGGTGCTTTTGCTCTCTTCCGACGACGACGTCGTGTTGTATGAGTTCAGTTGTGACCGAACGAGTCGGACGTCGCCGTTATCGCGCCGACCGATCGACAGGAGGTCGTCGGCGGACAAGTGGTTGACACCCATGAAGTCGAGACACGAGTCGACACTATCGCAGTTGGAGTTGCAGTTCGACGACTGACAGGTTTGCGACCAATCGAACGACGTCTGCGAGAGAAGCGGTTTTCCCGGTCGAGGGAACCGTTTCGGCGGTAGTGGCGGCGGAGCGTCGCCGCCGTAGCCCATCATATCGGTGATGGATATAGGCCGGCCGTCAATCACGGGTAGGGGTGGCTTCGGCGGCGGCTCTGCGTCGAAGTGGTCGTGGGATGAGTTCAGCACATCGTCGGATGAGTGGGAATGATTCAAATAGTCGGCGAAACCGGTGCGGAACGGCACGGGCGGCGGGTCGGCGAAGCTGGTCGCGTCGAGGATCGCCTTCTCGCGCGGCGACAGCGGGATCTCCGGCAGCGACGACCGGTGCGGCGAACTGTTCGGCTGGAGAGCGCCGATGGCGATCGGGTCCGGCTTTCGCGGCTTCAGTCGGCCCAACGTCTGCGACGACGTCTGGCCGGACGAGCCGTTCGGCGTTTGCGTTCGCTCTTCGGCGTCGCGGCTTCGGTAGCGATCGATACATAGCTCGACGAGACTCTGGAGAAGAGATGTGCAAAAAATGGTTAATATTTGTCAGCTTTTGAATTATTGGCGCAAATGTAGGCCAAACGCGATTCATAAATAAATTGTCGACTTTTTCGCTAAACATTTATTATCTAATCGCGAAATGACGGCACAAATCGAGTCAAAACTTAATAAATGTGAACATAATTTAGGAAATAATTTATGAGATATAGGAATATGTCTCACATTCACGGCTTTGTAGACATTCTGCGCGATATCGCCGACCGTCTGCTTGTCCAGTGATTTATCGCTCTTCAGTAGCACTGAGTCCGACCACTGAATCAGTTCCGCCAGACTCTGGTAGACTTGATTTGTGGCCGATATGATTAGAGAACTATTTCAAAAGAAGAAAAGGACAAGATCATTTTATTGGTTGAAACACAAAACTAAACATAATATAAAAATATAAGAAAAAAGATAAAAAATGAAATAAAAGCCAAATTCAATGCAATTATAGTCATTGCGACAAATGTTTGGCAATTAATCGATAAATTGGTCGCAAATATACGACAATTGAATGAATGGTTATATTTGGGAACCGATGGCACAAACCTCTGCTCATTGTTGATGAGATAGGCCTTGAGTTCGGAATAGCCGGTCAGTACGATCTCGAGTATAATGGTGGCCGAGCCGGACAGCTGCTCGAGTTTGTCCTTCTCGACCACGTCCTGGAAGTACCGGAGCGCCGAAGACAGCTGTTTGACGAATAGGATCGCGTGGTTTATGTCCTTTTCCTTTTTGGCCGTCTTCTGCGACTTCTTGCTGTCGTAGGCCGGGTAGCCATGAGGGCCGGCCTTCGCTGCGCTGATCGGCTCGCCTTTGCGCGTCTTGTGGTACTTGTGATGGCCGTACGGCTTGTGCGGCGACGACGACCGGGTGGCCGACGGCGAGCGTATTTGGTTCAGCTTCTCGAGCAGATCCTGTTTGAACGAACGGGCCCTTCGCGCCAGACGGGCACCCGTACGGTGACGGAGTGTGTCTGCAATTTTCGCAAATACGAGGGTTAATTAGACAGGCTGAAATTGTGTCGACGAAAAAACGGATATTGCAATCAAATGGTTGGAAATTAAATGAGTAGTTGAGAGACGAGATGTTAATTAGGAATTTCGGCTCCGATAGGCCTATCGTATAAACTAATTAAGAATTTTAACTCAAAAATAAAGTTTTTTTTCCTTAAGCCTCAGCTGTAGAGAGAGCTCCGGTATGAGCGCAGCGAAGGTCAATTGGGTTTGTCGTAGAGTTTCTCAACTGTTTTGCACAGTTATTCAATTTGAGGAATAGGAGGTTTGTTTTGAGGCGGAAAACAGGATAAGCGCTAAACACAAGTCATATATGCATTTCTTCAGCACCAATACCACGGAAGTAATGGCAACAAACAATAAGGAGCTGTGCAGACAGCGCTGGCAGAGGCAAAGACAGGAAAATGCATTTTTACGCCACTCTATCTGCACCGGCAGTACAATATGCATAGAATCGGAGCGAAAGGCAAAGCCATGTTTTGCCAAATAATACAATGAATTAAAAAATAGTTTTTCATAAATTTCTGAGAATTTGGCGAAAATTTCTTTTCAATGCGAAAACGTCGATTAGATATTGCGCCCAAAGAGCGCACACAGACCTGATCCGCACCACATCCGAGCGCTCAATGCGT
>JAQIXC010000806.1:0-19788 GCA_034697605.1 Metabelba pulverosa | reverse complement strand
AAACGTTATTTGTTGTTGATTTTAACAATATCAATTAGAATTAAAAATCCTTTTGGCAAAAGTTGCGTGGGCGGATTTTTAACAAAATGAATCAAACCTCATCTAAATTGACCAAGTACTTCCCGAGATATTCAATGTTTTATAGATCCCCGATATAATCCATATATTGTATCTACTAAATATATAAAATATTTTCACACAAAACTAGAAATAAACAATTTTAATGCTCAAAATTTCTTTAATTAAAATGTTAATAAACTATAAAATTAATTAAATTATTGAATAAACAAATCCTAACAAAAACCGTTTGAAATCATTACTTAAATTAATTAAAAGTTATTTATAAAGCATTTGCGTATATAATAGAAATGTTTTGAATTTTTAAAAAAATAATCTGGGTAAATATTTTTAACCCAATTAAAGAGGAATAAAAATAGAAAACCCGAATGAATAGTATGGATAAAATTGATAAAATAGTTAAAAATACCGCAATTGCGCTCATCTTCACCGTTCGGACAATCAATTTCTTTATTGCAATGAAACTGTCGTTTCAAACAAATCACTTCATCCGTACCGTTGGTGTAGGCGTCGCCGCACGGAAAGTGTTCGACCGGACATACGTCTGCATAAGAATAGTTCAGTTTAAACACATATTAACTATTCTACAGTTAATAGTTGCTTGTTTAATCGAGTCGAGTCTTAATGAATTAATGAATAGTTTTAATATAAATTTCCAAATTAGCGAAACCTTAACCATATCTTATTGAACATTAATTGCGTTTATTTATGAATTATTTTTAATATTAACTCAAATTTTGTTTGAAAGACATTTTGAGAAAATTAATTATAACTTTCAAATCAAACTTTAATTAAATTTTTATAAATGTTCGAAGCCTTTAACATGTAGCATGCTCATTTTTATTTCAATTTCGTGACTCAATTATAAGATTTCTAAACAAACATTTATTTTCGAAATGCATTGAATGATAATTTTGGAATAAACTCCTCGTTTCGGAATAGGTCTCTCTCTCTCTCTCTCTCTCTCTCTCTCTCTCTCTCTCTCTCTCTCTCTCTCTCTCTCTCCCACTCTCTCCCAAACCTAATCAGAAATACAAGTCATATATCGCTAATGATTTGAATTTTTGTTTAAAGAACTCATAATAAATGTGTTTATGAGTTAACGAAATGAGAAATACGTCTAAGTTTTGTGTTTATAATAAATTTAAACTACATTTTCGAATTAAAATTAAGTTTAAAATATCTTGTTAGATTATTTAAACATCTTCTGCTCAAATAATTTTGAAGACTGTTGACGGTTATAGATATTATTTGATCATTGAGTGATAAAATAGTGCATTATGTGCATGTTACATTAAGTTATAAAATATTTTAAAATAAATATCTTTAAAATGATATGATATTTCAAATAATATTTTTTAAAAATTAATATTTATACTAATCTATATTTATTTTAATAATTAAGAATGCAAAATTCTTATTTAGGTTTATTTGTAATCATTAATTGTTTAACAGGTTTTGTGTTATTTATTGTTATTTTTGTTATAATTATGATATTTGTTTAGATCATTGAACTTTTATTTATTTATTTGCCAAACATTTCGAAGTGTTTGCACAAATACAACGAACAAATTATACAATTCTTTAAATATGCATAAACATAGTGATAAGAGTATAAAAATTAATAATTGCTCTAGTTTATATTATCAAATAACAAGAACTTGGAATTTATTAATGTTTAATTTTTTAATTGATGAATTAATAAGGTTAAAATTATACAGTATAATTAATGCGTAAAATCTCGTTAAGTGGGTATTGTATAATTATCTTAAAAATATTTTACAATGTGCTATTTTCGCAATTATTTAATTTTATCAGCAAAAATTTTATATATTAAAGTAATATTAATTTAGATAAAATTTCTAATAATTTATTAATTTTAGCAGAGATTTAGCGAATGTTAGTTAACATATAAAGCAGACTTAAATTACTAACAAATGACAAAAACTAGATTAGATAAAAATGTGTTTTAGTGTTTTAGTAAGGTTAAATTTGATTTGAAATAAATTAGAGTGTGTTTTGACTAACAAGTTATTAATAAATTAAGATTAACTAAAAGAGAATATTGAATTTGTTTCATAACTTATTAATAACTTATTATTAAAATGAATTGCGAGTAAAGTATTGGTAGTATTGCTGTATATTATAGACCGTATTATAAGTGAATAGAAAGCGATTGAGTGTTTGATACGATTTAATCGTTTCCATCATTCGCTCAATTGTCAAAAACACACTCTTTTTACACTTACGGAGAGAGCACCTGATTATGGGATACGACTCACCGTATCGTATGGAGTAGTGGGAGAGAGAGAGAGAGAGAGAGAGAGAGAGAGAGAGAGAGAGAGAGAGAGAGAGAGAGAGAGCAAGTGTAACAAACTTTAATAGCATATGGTTACATTGATACATTTTTGCTTAAAAATAAGGTTGCTCAATAGTTCGAGAGTTCGAGCTAAACAAATAAATCTGTCTTGGTAAATTTGTCTTAGAATAAATCTACAATGAAATACATTCAGTAACAATAATTTAATTCTAATTATACAGACTAATAATATATCTAAACACAAGTTTTATATTATGTGCAATATGTGCTATATTTATAAATCTGAAATATATTAAGTTTTTATACGGTGTAAAGTATATGTAAGTTATTATAGAGTTTCAAATTGAGTTCTTAACGCTATATAAGATATTTGTTAGAAAACAAATTTGTACAGTGTATTTTTGAAATAATTGCACAATTTTTGAATTAAATTTTCGCCAAATTTAGATCTATGTGTGAGAGAGACAGACCTTTCTTTAAAACTACGCGAAAATACGTCAGAATCGCATCGAAACAAAACAAATATTTTTTTCAGGCTATGAATGAATTTATTGTTTATGTATCGCAAGTCTGAAGCCATTCAAGTGGTTCTGATATTATGATATTTCGAAGCATTTTCGGCAAAAACATTGTTAGCATTGCTTGCATTAGACGCTTGAAATCGCGTCTAATATGAGATTCGGTTTCGCGTCTTATATACGGATTCCGTGACTTCGAGAACCAGTGATTAGACAAACAATGCATTAATGCAATCGAAAGCAATCATCACTTCACATGTTTGCAATACTGTATAAATAGCTATTTAGTTAAAAATTACACCAAGCTGCTATTTTAGTAATCTATCTCATCTACATAAACAGTAAATAGATAATTATAAATACTGTATATTATATTTAAAGTTTTAGCATGTTAAACCTGCATTAAATTAACATTTAAGCATAAAACCTAACTTAACTTAAATTAAGTTAGAAGTTTAAATAAAAGTACGAATTGGAGCATAATAGTATTCAGAATTGTACATTTATCTTGGTTATTTTTAAAAATATTAAATTATATTTTGATAAAAAGTAGGCAGACCTTTAATCTTGGTGCCGGTGCTGAATGTGTCAGGGTAGAACAGGAATAGCAGCGATGCGGTGAGAAATAGCGCGAACAGTAGTAAGAGTGAAGTCAAACACCAAAACAAAACATTCTTCATATTATTGGCGATAAGCGAGAGCTGCGAACGGCTGCCAAACAGTCAGACATCGGGTGTCGGCCTAACAGTGAAAGCGTTGCCCGCATTCGAGTGATGGCATTAAGCGCCCGCACTATTCAATGCCATTCCCCACTACTGCACACAATTATACCATGCTACTATTCGAGTTAATGCATTGCAGCTCTTTTCACACCGAAAATACACTCAGTTTATAACACGACTAATTTTGATAGCATTGATACGGAATAAAGTTTATAAAATTCTGTGCCAATGCAAAACATACATGAAACAAACTAGCTTGCTTTGATATTGATACAGTCTAAAATCAAAAGCAACGCGAAAACTTTGTTTTTTTCTGCACACATAAAATATAGAACAACTGCTGCGATTATGCAGTGTAGAAATCTGCGCTGAAGAGCGTGTTGACAGAGAACAGTGATATAATAATGCGTTTTGTGTTGAACTGAAGTGAGATTTGCAGCGATTTTTGCGTTCAAACGATGCCTTCGATAGTCTTGAGCGCAGCTGTAGTCGACTCACACTCGCGAACAGTGCACACAATCGTAGTCTTCACTCGAATTCATATTATTTTCCAATCATTTTGTCGATGAATGAGCTGTAAAATTGAAATTGCCTTTTAATTTATGATGTGCTGTCAATAATTGTTCGGTTTATTATTTATGCGATATTTGAATGCATGTATGGAATCGAAATCAAGTGATAGAATGAAACAAATATTTGACAGCTTTTCAAAAGCAATGATTAGTATTGCAGACAAAAGGGTTAAATAGTTTTAGAATTTGTTTTTCTTGTGGCTATTATTGCAAAGTATCGCAACTTTTTAGTTCAAACTAATAGCGGAATAGTTTTTGATTGATTTGACATGTTCATTTGTTTTAATTACATATTAAAGAAATCAAATTAATCTTCCTATATTTAATTAAAATTTATACTAGTTAAACTAAACGAGAGCATTAAAATAATTAATTTTCTATAGCGTATTAATAGCTTAATAAAAAATAACTATTTTGATTTTGTAATTGTTTTATAAACAAGATCGTTTCTTTAATATATATTGCTTTGATTAATAAAATAATAAATAATAATTTGCAAACAAGCTACTTAATTTACATTGTATGTTATTATGGCTATAATATAGATTCTGTAAGTGGCAACAATTAGCATGTTTCTATGTTTCTATAATATAGTGTTAATACAGTATTAGTGAAAAACTTTTGATATTCAATATATTCAGACTTTGGAATAATTAGGAATAATTCTTAAGCCAAATACGTGAGCTTTTCTACACTGTAGCTTCATTTACATAGTTTTATAATTTATGATTATAGCATGTTATAATTTGCAAATCAATTGATTCTATTATGCAGTTTAAAAATAAATTGTGTGTTTAAAGAACGAGTGTTATAAAAAATTTATTTGAATTATATTGTAACTCATGCTAAAGTAAATTAACATAACAACTTTGCGCACTATTTTAACTTTATACTTAATAATTTAATTTAAATATTTCATTAATAAAACTGAATACAAAGCACATAATTTTTAAAATATCTGCTAAGATATTATAAAATTTAAACTAGCTAGGTTAATTTTGTCCGTGCTCATTTTTAGGATATGAAAGCATTGGTAACATTTTTAAAATCAATTAATGTGTAGCATTTTGCAACTATAATATTAATAGATAATTAGTAAATTGTTCAGTGTATGTAGTTTTGCCTGTATTTTCTGTTATTTTATATGTTAAAAATAATATAATGCTATTTTTAATCATATAATCTAATATATCACATAACTTGTTTTCTTATCATAAGTTAGCAAGCATGAAATTAACTTGACATTGAATTTGTATTTATGCATGCTAATTATCTTAATTGTTGATAAGAAAGGGTAATTGTTTACACCACCGGAAAACAAAAGCGCCGGCTCTCAATTAAAATGATCTTGGTAAAACCCAAACAGCAAGATTTTTTTAATTATTGCGACTCAGGCTAGGATTTAATGTAAAAAATGTAAAATGCATATTTATCTAATACATAGTTACATTTAAAAAACACTAATTATTCACTATATTATAATCATTATTATTTTTATAAACTTATAATTTATTTTATAATTAAGAATAAGCATAATATATGATATAAAAGTGTTTACAAATTTATACAGTACATTTAGTTAGTGCTTAAAATAGCGCTTTAAATATTGTTTTAGCCCACATAAGCAGTGACTACAGTAGTACTAAACTCGCAGTGAATTGTCGAAAGTAATAGTTGGCGTCGACTGAGTCGAAGGTCAATACCTCGTCGTTCCTTAATCTCTCCGTTCGAGCGATTCGAGTGATTCGAGTATTGCATAAGTGGTTGAAATCATAATTTCCGATCGCATTAGCCGTTGCCTTAAGTGAGTGAAAACGAGTCACTCATTTGGCAGCGAATCGACAATTCGGGTCAAAACGCGAAACCGAATTAGAAATCAAAGCAATCTTTTCAACACTAAACTGATTACTTGATTATAGTGTCGACGGCTTTATACTGCACATCGATTTCGAGGAGAAGCGCAACAATCGCTGTCTATAGCTGTCTATACCCGAGAAGTGGGACATCGAGTATCGGAGTCGACATTTGTCTGCATTTCTCTAAAATTAGATTTTTATTTATAACCAAAACATTAAAAATAACATTCAATTCGCGAGATATACGAAGCGCTCAATTATACCGAATAATATTATTAGACATTATTTTTGTTAACTCTTCAACAAAATTTAATCTTAACACAGTTTCGTTCGAAAACATACTTGTTGCAAACACAATCTCCGATGCTGTCAGTGATGTGAATAAAATGTTAATTGAACATGATAAATTATGAAAATCAAAAATGTTTGCCAAATATTTTCCTAAATATAAACCAATTCCTGAAAACTTGTTGAAGCGATTGAACGGCGAAAATGATTCATCAAATTTTGATTTATACGCTGTACTTAAACTAAACTAAACTAAACTAAACTAAACTAAACTGGATAATTATCTATTTCGGCATAATTAAGCATCGCAAAATTGAGGGGAAATCCGAGCAAATTTGGAATAAAAGTTGAAAACTTGTACTGTTCTCGACGTATAATTGGGTGAAAAGCCTAAGCATTAGAAACAAAACAAAAATTACTTTAAATATAATCTCAAACTTAAACTAATCGTAACTACAGTTAAGTTTAGTTCAAAAGTTTGCGAAAACTTCGAAAAACTTTCTCAACGAACGAAACAAAAGTGTTTATCACATCTAAAAACTAATTGTGAAAGTGTTATCGACGCAGTTAAGCATGTATCAAATGTACCAAAAGTACCATGCTAGTTATTTGCTAGCAATATGTGTTGTGATGTTAATCGCGTTGACGAGTGGTTCGCGTCAGACGAAGAGCGACGCAAACGCGTTGTCGTCGGTGAAGGAGTTGCGACGACTGGCCGCTGAGCACCTGTCGCGGATGGAGGCCGACGGCGCGTGTCGTGCGCCCCGACAGCAGGTGGTCTACCCGAGTGTGGATCCGTCGCGAGCGCTCATACCTCGCGGTGCGCTGCTGTACCGGTGCAGCGACGAGTCCGGCTGTTGTGCGCACCGGACCCACTCGTGTCAGGCCATCGAAAGCGAAAGCATCGAAACGGTGTTCTTCACGCAGTCATTGCGCGTGAGTTCGTCGCGATTCTCGCGGAAACGCAGGTTTGAGCCGTCGGTCGAAGTGATAGCTCTCCAGAATCACACCAAATGCGAGTGTTTGCCCATTAATGCCATCAATCGCTTCAATCAATTGGACTCTTTTGCGACACTTAATTAGCGTTTGTTTTGTACTGTTCTTTACTAACACTTGTAATATATCATTACATAATATAAGCAAACATTTAACTGTAAATTCTATTTATCTTATTTTGTTTTAAAACTGTATTTTAAATTAATTTTTAAAATGTAATTAAATTAATTAATTAAACATTAATGTATAATTTTTGTTTTTGTTTTTATTTAAATTATTATTTAATTTTTAAAATTATATAAGCATTGGAAAAATTTGCGTAATAAACACAAACATTATATAAATAAGTTTTGCAAAGTTTCTTGTTGATTTTGATTTTGATCCGCTATAAGTTGATAACTAATTACAACTCTATTAAGTATAAAAAAATTATAATTTATAATGATACATTGTAAAACTAACCATCTTTACCCTACATTCTCCAATCATTGCAAATAACATATACAGTATTATAAAAATTAATGTATCATAGCAAAATTAATAGTATATTTGTAATTTTATTAAGTATATTAGTATATTTTAAATTCTGCCACATTTTCTATACATTTTATATTATACAACACACATGTTATATTTATATTTGAAAATAAATTAGAACAATATATTAATTTCATTTTATTTAACATTCCTTCAAAACCTTCACAATTTTTAATGAATGGTGCAATGTAAATTAATATAAAAATAATAGTTTTAAATATGTACTGTAATTAAATTATTTATAAATTTATAATTGCATTATTAATATGAACAAAACAAAATAATAATAAACAATATAATTAATTCACACTTAATTAATTAAAATACAAAATAATATTCAAGTATAAAATTCATATTGCTAAACATTTTCGAATTTTAAATAATGAAAATATAGTATCACTTAATTAGTTTTTATTTAAAAATTAATTATTAAAATAGAATATTAACGTAACATATAACATGCTAAAATAATTTGGTACATTATATAATTAATAGACAGTTTAAAATAAACATTACAAGCGATTAGGAATACGTGAGTGAAGTACGGTATGAGTAAAGTGTTTAGAAGTCCTGATCCAAGAACTCGAGTAAATGAATGCGTCGTTCCGTTCGAAACCATAGAATATATGCGAAGAAAAAGTTGGAAATAATAGCGAAAGCATTGACTGTTAGGACAGGAATCGGCGGATCAATGCGTTCGGCGAATATGAAAATGAAGGCAAGAATTCGCAGAACCGACGACACCATCGACAGCGTGTAGTGTTCGGCGAGTGCGCCGATTATGGCCAACGTGTTGGCGATCACCGCGAATGCGACCAACATGATGAAAATGTACCTGGCATAGTTGTAGTCAATCTCGCTCTCGTCGAAGTTGCCATGCACATTTTCAAACGCGATTAAATTAGCAGGCACATTCCAAACGGTGGCGATAATGTAGAAACTGGTCGTAAATATTAATGTATATCTTGTTATAACAAAAGTTTTGTAAGAATCCAACATGACTGTTTTAAAAAATATTTTTTACTGCACATCAATTTCAGTTGAATGCTAAGCGGCAAATAAATAGCATGCAAACTTAATCATTTTCTTTAATGATGGAATGTTTTAATAAAGAAAAGATTTTATCAATTTGTTCTTTACAATCTATTCATCTAAGATTTCTTATCTATTTAATATATAAAACATTGATTCATTGCTAAACAAAATAACATTGTCAATTTTATAAGCTAATATTTATTAATTAAATATTTACAAAATATTTATTATTACGTATTAAATTAATGATTAAAGATTAAAATGTTTTATTTTAGAATAATTTAGTAAGTGTTCTAAATTTAGAGCATTTAATATATTGCTATTTATTAATAACTTAGTTAAGCTTAATAATTGTTCATGATGAATTAAGCTATATTTGTTACCCATGGTATTAGTTAGTAAACAAAATTACTGTTAATCCCAAGATTGTTGCTGGGTTATGTTATATAAATTAAACTTTATGTTTATGGACGGCTTATTTTTGTTTGTTTCATTATGAACATTTAAAACTATATTCACTTTTTTGGTTTTTATACTTGATATAATTTTTTTTTAAATTTTATACAAAATAGTAATTTTAATTAACTTACTTTATCAATCAAAAACAACATGATACATACAAAAAAAACTTTATTTATTCCACAAAATAATTAAGTAGTAAATACAGTAAAAGCTATAGAAATAAAATAGAAATTAAGATCAAATGATTAGAAATCAATTGAAAGCCTAATCTAAACAACAATTAGATTGTACTGTACTTTCGGATTGAATACGAGATATAAAATCGTTGTAAAGACTGACATAAATCTAATCACAAACGCGAATCAAAAGCCAAATACAGTAGCCTTGAGAGTAGCTATTTAAGCATTTCAGCATTTAAGCATGCTACTAATAGAGATATGCGCTAATCATGAATAGGCGCCGAATAAATGGTCGGATGAATGACTTCGACCCGTATTTTATGGCCGAACAGACAGGCGGTGAAGCCGGTGGCGAACGGGACGGCGAAGGAGGTAATGCTGCCGCGCGTGTAGTCGACGGCGGCGCTCAACACGCCGTACATTAGGATAATGATTCCGAAGACCATTGTCAGGCAGTAGTGCTCTCTCACGGCGCCGAATATGCCGACCAAACAGACCAGATCCGTGACCACCAGAAGTGTGATCACAACTCCCCTCCAGATCTCCGCCTTCGCCTTGAAGTTCGGGTCGAAGTCCGGCCGCGACTCATGCGGTCGCTCTTCGAGACTCTGGATCCGCTTCACTCGGTTTGTCATATAAATGCCGACCCATATCGAGCTCAAGACGTTCAGCACTATTAGCACAACTAAACACCACTTAATCACTACATAACTCGGCGATCGGTAGATGTCCGCCGTTTGCACGTTCTGTTCGCTACCCATTGCGCGAATTGCGGTAAATTTGTACTTGCTAACTGCTAACTGCCAAACTGCCAACTTGCTATTTGGATTCGATATACTTGTTGTTGTCTTTTGTTAAACTCAGATATCGACAGATATTTCATGTGTTTTGGAAACAATGAACGGAAGAGTAGTTTATTCACAGATTATCACTAATGGAGACATTGATTACGAGTTGTATAGCTTATTAGCTAATGCTTAATACGATTAGTTACACGAGTATGCGCTTAATTTACCAGGATCTTAATGTGACAAGTAGAAAAGCTTACATTCTAACATTTTTTAGACAATTTAAATAATTAAAAATTTTATTTACAAATGATTTAAAAATTAAATATAGCTATAATGCATAAATAATAAGCAGGGTACAATTAAGTTGGCAATTAACTAAGGCTTGCTAAATTATAGTACAGGTATTGTAAAATTAAATTTAAAAATATTAGTAAATTATGCAATTTAGACAAAATTGATTCGATTATAAGAATAGACTGTAATTTATATTTTAATGTTAAGTAATTAAATTTTATAATTCAATGAATAATTGTAAACTAATTAAGAAAATTGTAAGAAAATTAAGCTTAAAATAAATTGTAGTAAATCGCGTGCAGCGTAGTAAAATGTATAGTAAGCTTACGAACGTTTCACCATTACCAATTCACCATGCACAATTAGATAAATCACGAGATTATTGCATATTTCGAAACCAATTCTAAAAATACGATTTGAAATAAGCGATAAAACAAACGAATGATTTCTCGAAGACTAATGGCGTCGACCGCAAGAGCGACCGCAAGAGCGACGACAGCGCCGAAGGAATTGCGCCAAACGGTGCTTACGTTCCTCGCGTTGGCGGCGGTTGTGCTCATCGTTTGTCTAATCATTTATTTGATTAATCGCTACATTTTGACGAAAAGACATCGAACGACAGTCTCGGAGCCCATCCGCTCGCCGCTCGACGACGGGTCGGTCCGGAGCGAGGAGTTGGTGTCACTCGACGAGGCATCGGTACAATACATTGTAGCTTTTGTTTAGGCAATAATCAAATCATAACTTTAATGACATGTTATTTCAGCCAAAAGCCGAACCGAACGGAAACGACAGAACCGATCAAACGCTGAAAATTAAAGCAAATTTGAGGCCAAATGCGGCCAAACCTACGGAAACGCAGACAACGACTTAAACGGTAGAAAACAAAGACATCTCTTATATAGGACTCGAAATACGTTTTCTCGTAATTCATAATCAATTCATAAAAACCTCTAAATTAAGCGAAAAATAGAAATAAAGTCTCAAAACATTCGTTTAATAATAATTCGAAAAATACTTGAATTTAAATAAAATTACAAAACATTTGTAAATAACGTCTAAATAGAGTCCAAACTTCGGGCAAATCGACAGCAATTCGCGGCTAAACTGGAGCTCATATTCACGAAATTGTTATTCAATTTCCACTTCTTTTTGTGGTTTTGATCCGAAAATCGGTGACTCTTTTGGACGAAGAACTCGAAATCCGAGTAATCGCCGGTCAGTCCACTGAACAGATCCAATGGTTCTCTTTTCATGACATCGAACGACAATTCGTTGCCTTTGCAGCCATTGAGGAGATGGTCGGCGAAGTGGCGCACAAGAGGTTCGTAGTGTCGGGTCATTGCCGTCAGTTCCCAAAGCAAAGTCGAGTTCGCGTTACAGTGTTCCGGATCGTCCGCTTCGGGCCGATAGACACCGCTTCCGATACCACCGCTCGCCTCAGTGTCGACCAGAATATCGCTCTGTCTATGGCTGAGCATCAGCTGCCGGACCACTGCCAACAGGCAAACGGATGTCTGGCCTAACGTCTGCGTCGAGACAGTGGACAGGCGTTTGACGAACGCGAAGACTCGGTTTTGGGTCATTTGCTTCTTCCGCTTCACGATCATAGTGTTGAGGCACTGGAGCAGCACTCGGGTGTCGTCCCACGCGGTGCCGGTGTCGGCGCTCAGCAGTTTGGCGTACAGTTCGCTGTAGAAGCGCTGGTAATCGATGTTCAGCGCCTGGCCTTCGCCGGACAATATCGTGAACACTGTGTGCAGACAGAGGAGCGTCTGATGGCTGTCCAGGCGGTGGCCGCGGATCAGGTCATACAGTAATGCAATCAAATCGTCGAAAAACTCCAAATTAATGAGATGTGCGAAACGGGACAACCCTTCGAGCACTGGCGTCAGTATCGCACCGAACCAGTGGTCGCCGGCGCTGTCGTCGGCGCCGGAACCGCAAAAACCCAATTCGCGCTGATTTTTGAGAATTCGGAAGTAAGTGACGAATATCTGGTTCAGGATCTCCGTATGAAAGCCGACTTTGCGCTGATGGCTCTCCTGGGCCTCAGTCTCGAGCAACTGGTTGTCGAGTTTCGCCATTCGTTTGTTGCGTTTCCTCTCCTTCCGCGACATTAGATTCAATTTGATTCGCAATCTCTTCATATCCTTTTGGCCCAAATCGTCGCTTCCCTTCACTTCCCGTATCTTCAGAGCGAGTAAAGTGCGCAACACTTCCGGCGCCAGCATATAGTTCCTCGCTTTGGCCACTTTGGCCGTCGCCTTCACCGCTTCCAACGATATTTCGCCCAATTTGTCCGTTCGGTACAATCGGGTGATTGTGTCGCAGCAGAGGAGCGCCAACTCCTTGTGCCGATTGTTGGCCATCTGTTCCACTAGAGTCTCGACGATCTGCTGCCGGAAGTTGAAGTGCGGGTGACTTAAGACCAGTTGAGACATACATTTGGCGCCAATGGTCGCCAACCGGCGTTTGGCGGCCGCGGAGCCCAACATCTGGTCGTAGAAGTCGGAGCGCTTGGACTTGGAGTGTCCGCCCGCGTCGACCATCCGCTGCAGTCGATTCAAGTAGAGTCGGTATAACTGAATCAGACTCTTCTCGTACTCCCGAAGCCGTTTCGTCTCTTTCTTCAGCTGAAAGTTCTTGCGTTTGGCGTTCTTCTCGTCGTCCTCTTCGTTGATCTTCTCCTTCACCCGATATTGTGGTATAATATCTTTGAACACTTCCAGCGCCGCCAACGCCACCACCTTCTGGATGGAGAAGAAGATGAGACCGAACTCCGGGTCGTCGGCCTTCACGTCGAACAGCGCCAACATATCCCGCAGTTTCTTCATATTGATCTCCGGATGGCCTATAATAGCCGTCGAGTAGTTCCCGACTTTCGCCTTAATTTCGTCCATTCTTTTCGCTCTTTCGGCGAACAGTTCCACTAAACTCTTCGGCTCTTCCGCCGCCTCTTCAACCGCCACGTCTTCGGCGTCCGGTTCGTCGCAATCCATCGCTGAAGTCATTCCCGAAATGAGTTTTGAAATACAATTCAATTGAATAAAATCACCCAAACATTCGGCTCTTGTTTACAAAATCGCAAAACCATGTGCTTTGACACCAATCTAGTCATCAATTACGTCAATGTTTTCGCTGACGAGAGAAACATATGATTTGAAATAAACAGATAAACAATTGCATCGATTGCATCTAGTTGATCCGATCAAGTGCTAAATACACAACAATTATCATTGACTTAAACCATCTTGCTAAAAGGCAAAAGTTATTTTGAAATGTTTTGCAAATTTCTATTAAAGACTGTTTTGAGACAATTGACTGCAAACCGCAAATCGATTCCGAAAACCCATCGACTGTTCGCCGAATCGTTTGCAACGAATGCTTGTCTTAAAAGCGCTTCTAATCTAACCGTCGATTGTGTGACAAGTCCTGCGAAAAGTCTGAAAAGCAATGAATTGAATGCGATTTCCGATGCGTTGCGAAAGTCGATAAACAGATCATTAGATCCGAAGTCATTGGATCTGAACTCAAACCCGGAGTTAGTCGATGAGTTGTCGGCTCCGGAACCGCTGAACGCCTTAAGCGAGCGAATCGACTACGAGTTGTTGGACGACATCTGTCCGCCCGTCGGCGCGGCTTTCAATTTGTCCGCATTTGCCGACAAAAGCCGAACGATTCAGGAGTTAATCAAATTAGGCGTCAATTTGGCCGAAATCGAGAAGCGGTCGCCGACTTCGGCTCAATTCCTATTGAAACTCGACTTCGAGGCCGACGTCAAGCCGTACATCCAGTTCCTCGTCGACAATGGCGTACATCCGTCCGATTTGGGCTACTTTTTCACGAAAAACCCGCGGATTTTCGGCCAACATCTCGACGACCTGTCCGTACGGATCGCGTACTTGCGGTCCAAACGATTCGGTCGACCAATGATTGCGTCGATTCTGACTAAAGGCCCGACTTTTCTCAACCGAACGACCGAATCGATTGACTATAAGTTGGCTCTAATTAAGAGCGACTTCGGGCTGACGGCCGATGAGCTGCGGCTGACGGTCACGAGTTTCCCGCGAATGGCACTAATGCCCGATTCGGCGCTCAAAGAGTCGCTCTTTATGTTGAAAGAGGAGTTCGGGTTTACGGCAGAGGAGGTGAAGCAGATAGTGCTGAGCGCACCCGTACTCGTCCGCTCACTAGTGCTCACCCGTAAGGCCCACCGAATTGCGGTCAAGACTTTCGATTTAGTGCACAATTCGATGCAAATACCGCACCCATTGATCGCCAAATTCCCGCAAATACTGGCGCGTCGTTACCCTCTCATCGAGTGCCGGCACCTGTACCTCAAGGCCGTCGGTCGCGCGCAGTACGACCCGAAGCAACCGAATTACGTGCCGTTGAGTGCCTTCTATGCCATAGAAGACGAGGAGTTTTGCGACAAATTCGCCAAAACTTCGGTTCAAGACTTCAACCGCTTCTGTAAAACCATTTGAACTCAACTTCTCTTCCGTTCACTCGGTATTCGGGTTTGGGTTAAGTGACCGAAAAGTACAGTCTATTCGGTCGTCATTTGTCTCCTATTAGTCGTTTATCATGTTTAGCCACATGATTGCAGATTAGCATGCTTAAACGCTTAAATTATTCAAATGTATAAATACTTGAAATAAAATTAATTCCGATTTACGTTTAAATCTATTTCTCATTTTATTGCGTTTATACTGTTTTCAAAAACATTGTTAATTATAAATATAACGCATAAATGCAAATCTATCCAAATCTAGCATGCCAATTGACAAATTACAGCTTCGGAGCATCAAATTCTATAGCTAAATTGAGCAAGTTTACAAGTGTATTCCTGATAAAAAAGATACTTGCTTAATATATGAAAAGTAGTTTAAAACAAACGGGAAAATTCTTTTTAAAAAGTATACTGCTGCTTTGCATCTTGGTGAAAGCAATGGTGTAAATTACAGAAACTGTAGGTAGCGAAATTGACTAGAATAGATTCCTAAAAATTACCTTAACTTTCAGTGTTAACACTTGTTAATTGTGGTAACATTTTAGCAAGAAACATTTGTCTAAAAATATTAATAACTTCTATAAAACGCGGAATTTAGTCGTTAGGCAGAGCTACTACATAGGGAATGAGCGTTAGAATGAGCATAGAATGAGCATGAAACTTTAATGCCAGTGCGAGAACGCAATTCTCAATAAACGCTGCATTGAATAGACTGTAGAAATAGTAAACTATAGGAAAGAAATGGCATTTATTGCGAATGAGAGCCCAACTGAACGAATAGCTGAGACGAGGGGTAGGCCTACGGAGAAGGGCGTAAAGCGAACGGTTCGTCGCTATTGGAAAAGGAGTGCAGAGTTAGTGTACAAACAGTGTATTCGAGACCAAAATTCGTTCCCTTTAGGCGCCGACTGAAGGCCAGGAATATCTGAATTCGCGAAACGCTTTTGCTTTTGATTCCAACAGATATTGCGTTCATATAATTGCCGCTCATTTGGCGAACAAAACAAAACGAAACCCAAACCTAAACCCAAACACAGACTCGAGTCTCGAAACCAACGCTTGAATTGAAAGCCAAATACTGTTCACTCGTCAGAGATCTCGCAATTCGTGTCCCGAACCGCAACAGCAGTGCAAACACCCGATCGGCAGACCATGTCTTCGGTGGTGGAAGAGATCCTCGACTCGCGGAAGAGGGGAAAGACAGTGGAATATCTGGTGCGATGGGCGCCCACTTGGGAGGTCGAGCGCAACCTCTCCTGTCCTAAGCTCATCGAGGAGTACGAGGAGAAGGCCGGCGCGGGTGAGGAGAACGGCGCGGAGGGCGACGACGAGGGCCGGAAGGGCGCGGATGAGGCCGAGGAGGGCGACGGCGACGAGGCGGAGGTGAAGGCGGGGAAGGGCCGGCCGCGCAAGGCTGCCGGTGCCGCCAAACGCAAGGCTCCCGCCGCTGCCAAACGCGGCCGAAAGCGCCGTCGCTGAGCGCTATTGGCTTTCGGCGCTCACATACCTGTGCCGACACTTTGCACCAAATTTTCGCCACTTTTTACCATTAATTTAAGTAATAATTAAATTTTGTTTTTCAGACCGAATGTCGATCTTATCGTTGATTTTGTATTCAAAAACATTTCTCTCTTTTTCTCGAATTTCAGTTCAAATCTCAAAACTGTTTTCATTTCATAATTAAATTGTTTTTAAATCTATTTTTTAATCATTTGTTAATTGATTTGAAATTTTAGCAAATTTTAGTGAAATTTTATTCGGTTTAGTGCATAATAACCTGTACTCTACACCAGTACTACCATGTTCATTTATCAGAGATACCTCAAATATTGACTGATCATAATTAGCTGCATATGAACAATGTTACATGACAATCTAAACCGACTTTTTTCAATGTAAACAATAAATTTAATTTTATAATTTAATTAAAGCGTTTAATAATTTGTGCAATGTACAATTTCTACTCCTTTGTATCCAGGCAATATTCTTTATACTGAATAAAATTCTAATTAGCTGGATGAAATTGACCAAACATTTAATCAAATTAGCCCAACAAACGAACATGCTACTATTGGCGACTACACTTCGCAGTAATGAGACTATATATGCAATCAATTCAAAACAATCGGAAAATTTCGTTCAAATTAATCGCGAATTTAATGTAAAATATTTCGAAATATATCCAAACAATAGAAATGAGTAATAATTAACCAATAATTACAAACTCGTATTTTATTAACATGCTTAATTGGCTTAATTGGCTCAATTGAATGTTTGGCTAAAAACAGACTAACTTTTAAATCGCTTAAACTTTTTCTTCTTTGTGTCGACCCTTTCGTCGCGTCGTTCGCCGGACGCGTCCGGATGTCTGCCCGAGAGGTGACAGACGCGGCATCGGCTGCAGTGACTCCAAGTGCTCTTAACGCAGCGCCGGCAGTGGTCGCAGTGGCGGTAGAGCCCGCCGTCGCGGGCCGTGCAGTCGCCGCAGAGGTCGCAGTGCCTGTTGTTCGCCGACACGTGTTTCGCGCAAACACTGCAATAGGAATAGCCGTCGCTTTCGGGCAAAACGAGTGACGACAACGAGATGTTTGTGTAGAGTCTGACCGGAGACCCGAACTTACGGCCCGAACCGCTCGACCGGAACTTCTTGTGGTTCGCGTAGTCGACGCGATAGTCGCTCATCGAAAGGCCCGGAAGTGTCGTTCGGATCCGGTTTTCGTTGAAATACGGAAAGAAGAGTACAGTCGGAATCAATTCAAGACTATCGGCGCCGTCCTCTGCGCCGTCGCCACCCTTCCGGTGCTCTTCGCGCCAAATGTCGCTAATCGTCGCAATGGTTTTGGCCATCGCTTCAACGAGTCCACCGAACGGCGGATCCATTAATAGGATAATCGAGTCTTTCGGCGAATCTCTGATAAACTGTTTGAAAGTGTTTCGGTCGTCGAGTCCGTCGAAGAAGTGATTGTTAAACAAATTGAATCTCAAGAACTGTTTCGCCGAATAGAACCGTTTGTATCGGTCGTCGATGTCGAGCAAAAGGCTGCGAACGGCTCGTCCGGCCCTTCCGGCGCCGACGGCTTCGATGCGCTCGTGTATGGACGGACAGCCGATCGCTATAACGGATTCGAAGCCATTCTTCGCGATTATCTCATTCACCACAAAGTCTTTCGTCGGTTCGGCGAACATATATTGAGCGCAAAACGCATTTTCGGTCAATTGGGTCAACACTTCCGTCGGTCGCACCGACTGTTCGCCGCCGACGCCGATCACCACTTCGTGTGTCTTGTGTTGCGATAACTGCCGGTCGGATGTGATCGCAAGCGAACAGTTGCGGCAGAACTTGACTTCGGGAGCCGTTTGTCGACGTTTTGCGGCCGAAACCGATTTTTCCGACTTTTCGACACTATTTCGTCGAATAGTTTTGTCTTTCGCTCGGGTTTTGAGCCAATCATCGAATGGCCGATAGAATGGACACTCTTTTCGGGACCGACACGAAGAACAAGCGAAGTATTTGTCGCCGTTATTGAGGTTTTCGAAGAGCAGAGTCGGGCCGTGACTGCAGACGGGATGAGTGGACAGATCGCTGGCCAGCAGTCGAATAGACATTATTGTCGCGATTTCGGCGATTAGTCAACAAAAACGTGAATTCAGTTTCAATGCATCGAAACGAACGAATTGTTTATTAAATTGTGATTTGAATTAAAGTAAAAAAATTCAAAATATTTAGCAAAACATTAAAAACACGTTTCGTATATAAGCCTAAGATTTAAAAACCAATTAACTATACACTGGTTTGACTGACAATTAACAGGTTTTTAGTTATAAGGTACGGCACGTAGAAATGAGCATGATACATAATCAGACAGTTGGGTGACGTCACTGCGAGTTAAATGTCTCGACTGTTTATAAACAAGTGATGAGTTTTGGGGAAATCCCTTTCGAATATTGACATTTGAGCATGTTACATACTAGTCAGATATAGAATTTTAACTCTAATTATTAACCATGATAGTTTGCTTATCTTATCTCGATGAAGTTTCAACAAAAACTTGTCAACAATAGTAATTATATTAATGTTTAAACTAAATAAATACAATATACTATTACAATGCTATACTGACGAATATCAAGATCAAATTTGAAAATGACTAAAAAAATAACCAGGTCTAAGGATATGCGAATTGCGCTTTTACAGAATCTGCACAGGAGCTTTTTGAACAGAGCAAGTTCACCAATTGCTTATTACTCGGCATTTGTTTCATATTAAGTTTGTTTGCATTCGTTCACTCATTAACTCTTTAACAATGGAACGGCAGGAACGGGAGGAACGGCACGAACGGGAGGAACGGCACGAACGAGAGGAACGGATCACTCGGTTGGAGCGATGCATCGAAAGCAAGACCAACGAAATAACGGCTCGCGAGCACAGGCGGAGAGCACTTGTAGAACAGCGCCGAACAGTTGTGACCGAAGACGAGATCAAAACCATCGACGAGAAGATCGCTGCGACCGATGAGGACATTAGGTAAGCAATACATACGACGGCTCGAGTGCTATCCTCTTCCCGGCCGGCGCTTCGAAACTCAACCCTTTGAGGATTGGCTGCCCTTTCGTGTACTCGAAG
>JAQIXC010000805.1:0-19807 GCA_034697605.1 Metabelba pulverosa | reverse complement strand
AAAATTTGTCGAGTTTTCACACCTTAGTGCGAACAGACAGAGGCCAGACACGTACAGCAAAAACCAATGGCCCAGTAGTTCTCAGCAAAAATTTCAAAAATACATTCTTCAGATATCATATGATTTTGTCTGGGCTTATGATTAGTTTAAATTTAGCCATGCTATTAAATCTGCGCGTAAACACACAAAACCTAAAAATAAGCTTTTGATGAAAAAGAGAAAAAGATATTCGTTTTGATGGCATTAAGTTCTTCTGCCAAAACATATGTTTTGATTAAATAGACAAACTTGTTCGACAGTATATACAGTATAAAACAAAACAACAAAAAAGCGACAGGGTTATTAAAATTTAACCAATATCGCGTTTCATTTCAACAAAAATCCCAGATATTTAAAAATATTTTTCCTAACAAAAAAGTTTATCAAATACTCAACTAAACTAAAAATACTTCTTATTTATAGCTAAAAACATTTATACAGTATATTATACAAAACAAAAAATTCTGCTTCATTAAAGTTAAAAATTTCTGCATTGTATAAACTATCAAACAATGCAACTCAAATTAATAATAAAAATGTACATGTACGCAAAACGAACAAATTATAAACAAACTTATAATGATATACTAACGCGAAAATATTATACAGTACTAATTAGGGAGAAAAAGTGCATAAATCTTAATATTTTCCAGTCGTGTCGTTCGAAACAATAAATATAGTTTTAATATACAGTATATTTTTGAAAACAACTCAAGGCTTTCGGCACATCTTCTGATGCGCGACAGCAGATCTGGTCCTCACATCGAAAGCGCTAAACATATCGTCAGAATATTCTCTTCGATTCGGTTCGCGAAAAGACATTGAAAGGCAATTAATGTATGCAATGTGTGTGCACTGGCAGAGCACACACAGGGCATAGCACTGGTAGCTCTAATAGACGAAGAGTGCAAAACACACATAACTTAGAGCACACATACGAAAACATAGACAGAATTGCATCGATAGCTCCGCGGATGAGCTGCTGCTGCTGTTGGTCTCGAAATGCAGTGCGAAATACACAGCACTGAGACGTACGGCACAGACACTACGTATCGGTGGTATTGGAGAGGATTGGGAGCAAAGAGTGAGCGTTGCGTTCGCCTCCCGAATGGGTTAAAAATAACAATAGCTTTTCGAAACACACTATTCGTATTGTGCTGTACAATAAGATTAGGTGAAGAAAACACATCGCCCGTCGACAATGCCCTCGTGAATTGAGCATGATAGAGATGTGCAAGCGCCGATAGCACAGTCGAGATCGCCTTGATTAAAACGCTCTAAATATACTGTATAACCCTATCTGCTCTGTCAGTGCCAACTATAAGAATAAATTGCACAGGGTTTAAATATGGTTGGCAGTATTTTATCAGTGGTTTTTTGTGGTTAATTTAAGACAGTCACGGTACGAATTTTATCTTGCTTATTTTGTTTTTAATTAAAAAAACATCTGTTATTTAATCCTTTTATTTAAACTCCGAAATTATCGTGATTATAATTAAATATTTTCTGTACTGCTTAAACCTGCAGACCCTGCAATCAGTATGTTTATGTGTTTATTCAGTGTATATTTATTTACAGAATATTCTGTTTTGTTATTGATGGGTGAAAGTTTTTCACCACTCACTCGTACAATACGTCGAGATTATACGCTTTGATAAAATTTAAATAGTTTTCACATTTTATTTCGCGCAAAATGTATATTTAATGTACATAGTTTATTTTTTGTACAGTGCACTAATCGCGTTTGCAATTTGAACTTAAAGGATGGGGAAAAACTAGCTGGCTAAAAAACTTTATGCTTAATCTACTACATCTACATTATAAATTTTAAAATTAAATTACACAATATACAAAATATAATTAATGCTATTATTAACAAGTGTAAAATAAGCATTATAAAAACAATATAAACAAAAATTCACCTTGCTAACGGTCCGGATTTTTTCGACCGATGACTGAGTATTTTGTCGACGAGCGCGTAGTTGCCACTCCGGGCCGCGTCGAGTAGGTCCTGCTCCTTGCCCATGGTCACCAATTCACCAAGACGCAATCGAGGAACTCGGAGAAATTATCCGGATTAAAAAACCACTGCACACACACACAATGTTTACAACATAACAGTGTAAAATCCAATGCGAAAACACCGAATGAGTAATATTCGCTTCGAAGCAAAACACAAGCGACTAATTCAACGCTTCACTGCATTTCGGCGGAATAAGCAAGTTAGATTGTTGGCTGCTTCACAAATAGACACATACACGCGAATGCATCTAGCTGCTCTTCGTGGCCGTAGTCGTTCGCGGCGAATTGATCATTGTTAACATTTCCATTTGCGACTACCATTCCCGTTACGACGGGGCGAGTGTGTTATGTATGTATACTGTTATCTATCGCTAGGGTTAGTTCGATAGCGAGTTCGCGATGACTCGCATCGCAACATCACTACTCACTCAGCGATTGCACGAATAGAGTGAATGTGTATTCGAGTAAAGTGTGTGTCTGTGTGTGTGAGAGGCAGTCGCGCGCACATACACTACATCGAGCGCTCATTCAGACGCACCGATAGATAGCCGTCTGTATGTGTGTATGCATTGTTGATATCGAGTTTTTTCATACTGGCGCTTCTGCTCGACCATACACCGTTCGGCGCATGTCTACTCTCTCCACTCGCTCTCTCGCCTGCTCTCCCAGCGCTCTCTTCTGCTCTCTCTCCTCCCGTCTCGTTTCGCACCGTTCGATATGTCCGCCAGTCTTCCCCTTCGCTCCACTATGACCTCAGTTTGTCGGTGCGAATCAGCTGCTGCCGGTGCCGGCGTCTGGTTGCGCGCAAGCATACTAGGGTGTTGAGCGCTTAATGCTAACTCATTTTGCAATGAGTCATGCCAGTATTTATTATTTAACACCAAACACAATATTCTTGTGGTATATAGACATGATAAAGTGGTAGGGTATCAATAATTTTCAATAATTGATTAAGGTAACACGATCTTAGGTTATAAAAACGCTTTAACACGAGATAATCCAGAGTATTTTTTCTTTCTAACATTATTATGCATTTTAATTTTTGCTTAAAATTACCACAATTTAAGTGAAAATATTTGTCTAAACTATTATGCTAATATTAGAAAATCTAATATATTTTTGTTAGATAAAATATTTTAATTGTTTTAAAATAGGCAAAATTGTTTTAGATTAATAACTATGCTATTTTTTTACTTATTATTAATATCAGAATTTGTCGCATGTTATATTAAATGTTGCATTGGTTATTTTTAGTCTTTTATTAGTAGTATAATTATATGATCTAATTTATTGTAAATTATTTATGAATTATAAATTTAACCTGGAAGTAGTAAAAGTAAGTTTGATTTACTAAGTTTATTTTACTTTTAGTTTGCCGCAAAGCCAAATTGATAAATTATTTTACCATGTAGATTGCTTTTGAAAGATTTTATCATTAGCAAAACATTATATTAGTAATTAAATATTATAAATTATGCTGTGTAACAATAGCTTAATAAAAAAAAAGTGCAAAACGCTATTGTATTGTGTTTTAATAATAACTTTCTAAACGCTAATTAAAACTTGCTTATTTTTCTATTGATTTCTAGAATATATATTAATTTTTATCATAAACAATCTCAGCAAAAAACAACAAAGATAGTTTTACCAATCAATAAGTAGCTAAATGCTGAATATGCATTAAAGTTATTATTCTATATTCTAGCAAAAAAAAACTACCTAGTATAAAAATAAACAAAAACTGATAAATGCATTGCACATTCAATCTTCCGGCTGTCAACCGAAATGCTCTCTTCACTGCAATACCGCTGACATTAGTGATTGAAATCGCGATTTCAGACACGAAATGCAAACTTCGGACCGAAAACCAGTTTTTCAATACACAGATAGAGTGACGTAAAGACGCGGAAAGCCATTCAGCAAACAGTGCACACAAACCAGAAACACAAACATCACATCCAAGTGCCTCCACTACTCACTACTCGCATCAGTGTTTCATTAGTCTGCGCACCAGTGACTCACTCAGGGATTATTTTTCGCATATTTTTATACAGTATAATTTCTTGATAAATCATTAAAAACACATACGTATCAGACAAAGAGATTGCTAATTTAATTTCTATTAGTAATATTTTATCGATCAAGTTAACTAGAATTGAATCAACAAGTCTATTTTGTGATAGAAATATTTTGCTACATAAGTTTACACTGTTTGAAATAATCGAATAAATATGTCAATGTATCCGAATATGGAGAAGATGCCGATGCCTACCGATCCGCACGAGCAGCAGCTCCAGCAGTCGTACGATCCGCCGCCGCCGTACAACATGCAGGCGCCGAACGCGCCAACAGCTCCGGTTGACGGCCCGCCGGTCGTTCAAACTCAAACGGGTACGCTTTTTGATATTTTATTATGTTTATTCATAACAAACAGCGAAGTGAGTGTTTGACAATACAATGTATATTTTTACGACTATAGTAACGGTGATCGTCGACAACGGAAAGTTCGGTCCGTTTCCGAAGGCCATGAAGTGCTTACATTGCGGCCAAAACGTGATGACCGTCACGAAGAAGAAGGCCGGCGTAATCACCTGGGCGCTCTGCTCGTTGCTCTGCGTTGTCGGGTAATTGCTGCTTGCTATTTTCGATTATCTTTAGCCCTCAAGTTTGACCTTAATAATTTGTGCACATATTTGTATAGCAATACGATTTTGTTAATTTCGAGATTAATATATCTTAATTAACTCTTAATTGTTGCAGTGTAATAAAAATTAGATTAAATATAGATATAAATATAGATATAAATGATTGTTTCTCAAGTCATAATTAATTTATATTGGTAATTTAATCGCTATCTATGAATGCAGTGTCTACAATAATTGTTATGTTACTAATAAAATATTTACCTAATTAGTTATCCTGTATAAATATTTTATAAATTTAATAATGTTTTTATTCTTTTATCTAGATGCTTCTGCGGCTGCTGCCTGATCCCATTCTGTGCCAACCCGACCCAGGACATCATGCACTCCTGTCCCAACTGTAAAAACTTCCTGGGTGCCTACGAACGTTGCAGATTTCGCCGCCGTTAAACCGATTCGATTTAAGCATGATACATTGCGAAAATGATTGAACACAAGTGCCGCAAAACTATTTTAATTATATTCTTTATATTCATATCAAATGCGTTTATATTCCTATATATTTTACCCTTTTTTGTGTTCTGTAAGAACCAAATACTCCCTTAAAATATACTGTGCAATTCATATGAATCTTAAACATGAATCTATGACATAATATTAAGTTATACACAATTATTTTTGACTTGATATATAAGTTTCACATAATTTTATCAAGTAAAACATGTTAAAGAAAATCTCAATTTATTATTGATATTTAAAATTATAAGATAATATTTTTGATAAATATGCTTGATCAAAATACATCGAACAAAAGCAATCTAGATACAATTTATTATATTTTGAAAGGTTAATTAAGACTAAATACCTAAAAAGTAAAATTTATACAAATTGTTTCCTAAAATTGACATATTTATAAAACTTACGTGTTATATTTAATTGTCAATAAACAAATTAATTCTTGTTAAATTTTTTCATAATGATAATTTTTATTTACTTAAGGCATATTACTTTTATAGTAAATATTTAAATCCTCATTGTAATTGGAAAATAAAATTATCATTTTACTTATACCATCAAGTGTGTATTTTGTTTTCGGTAAAACAGATGGCATTTGTGCATGATATAATTCTGAAAGTATTTGAATTATTTAATAAACTGCATGCTCAAACCCATAAATATTTATATTATTATTACTGATAGTTACAGGATAAAATAAAATAAAAAATTTATTGACATGCCATGTTATAATTTATAATTTATTATAATCAGGATTAATTCAAGAAAACAAAACGTCTACATTTAAATTTTATAAAAAATATAATACTTCGTAATAATAATACTTGGTACTTTTACTAAAATATTTATTATTACATTTAGCATACTGTATTAAGATCTGATCAAAATATATTTAAAATTATAGCATTTTAGATTTTAAATTAAAAGAATAATAGTTTATAGATGTAGTATTAGTTTTAAACAGAATAAACTATATGTAATTAAGCTAGTTGCAAAAACTCCTGTATTAATTGTTCAGATTTTGACTGCAAAGTCAAATATTGATTTTAATGCTAGTTATTTAAAAACAGTATAAACAGTAGTAACTTGATAAGTTATTACGTAAATGCTATATCGATTTGTTATTAATTACGCAATTTATTTGTTCAGTCAGTCATTAAAATTTTATTTTCGTTTTTCATATTTAAATACAAATTGTTTGGCAAAAAATTGTGTTTCAAAATTCAAATGACTTTTTGTATTTCAAATGTTTTTTCTTATATATAATAATGTTTTATATTTTATAACAATATTCTGATTGATATTAATCTATTGAATACAATAATAGCAATAATAATAATATAATTAAAAATTAAAACATTCTTAACATTAATTTGTTATTAATAATAGTAATAATTAGTACAATAATCCAAAATTGGAAACAAATAAAACAATTTTTTTTTCTTCTAAACAATATCTTAATTACAAATAAGTTTTGGCAAAACTTTTTCATTTCGAAAACATTTAACAAAATTTATTACTCAGTTATTAGAAAGGAATGTAACATGGTTAGTTTCCAATTTTGAATCAAAAGAATGTTTTAATTTTCTTGACTTGTTATTAGATATTTCGGATTTGAATCATAATTTAAAAAAACAATTGTTTTATAACTCGAAAGCAAATAATAAAATAGAATAAAAAGACAATTATTTTCGGCCAATAATTGCTGAAATAATATAGGAATACATGGATTGTAAGCGAAACTAAAGCTTAAAATTGTGTGAAATTTCGAAAATTTCAACTAAAAAATCTATTGACTAATCAATTAGAATAATAATAATTAAAAACTATTTTAATAATTATAAAAATGACAAAAACTAAAATTGAAGTACAATTACAGTTAAATAGACAGTTGTTTTTTCTAAGAATGTAAAAACAATCGGTGGTGTTGTTAGAAATAACTGAAACGTTTTTCTCAAAGTTTTGTTTTGCAAAATCAAAGCAAACTTTCGATTCGGAACATAAGTTAAAGAGTTGTTTGTTTTAAAAGTCAAACCAATTTTCTGATTGTTTTTCTTATAGTACAGTAGTTTTGTTTTCATAAGAAGTTTCACAAAATTTTTATCTTCTATTTGACGTATCAATAGTTTGTTTTTATTTCTGTGTAAAATTAGATATATATATATATATTTATACGAATATAATTTGAAAGATTAAAAAGGCATTTATTTTTTCCTCCATAACAAGTGTGAAATGTTTAGTTTAATTAAGAATTCAATCAAATTCTTAATTTATCGCATAATTAGACTTAAAAATCAAAAACAAATTCGTATTAATCGGAAAATCAAAACTATTTTTTGAATAAATCATAAAAAACTGTTTTAATTATTAATTTAAAAAAGTCTTAACTATGAAAACAAACTTAAATCTTTCAAAAAGAAAAACTAAAATGAATTCTAAAACCGTTTATCGAAACGTATAGACAATTGGATATAAATTTTTTGTTTTGTTTTTTGTAATAATATTTTCGCTGATTTTTGTATCGAATTGTTTTGTTTTTGACGAATATTTCTGTTTTTGAAAACCGACTTCGGATTGACTTTTCGGCGGAAAAGCGGATTCGAAGCGCGACTTATAATCGCCGATAAGTACCCAAATGGGTCTTACAGTTGGGACAGCGGTGTTCGATGTCCTGGCACTCGGGTATACAGCACGGGATGAGACAGCAGCCCAACCAACAACTGTGTAAAATAATTATAATATTCAATGAGTTAACCTAATATTTAACCTAATAGTTAAAAATGCAATTTAAAACTTTTTCTTTAACATAATTAAAATTAAAATTATAAAACTAACAAATTCACTAATGTTTAATATTTAAGCTTGCTAGAACTTGTATCACTTGACATTATCTATATAAAAACAAATAATAAAAGTTGTTACAAGCTCACATATTAAGCAAGATCAGATTCTTTTAGTCAATTATAATTATAATGAAGAAATGCGTTTTGAAAGTAAATAACAAAATATTTTTTTTAATAATTATAAAAACAAATTTTAATTTTAATAAAACATATTAAAAAATTTTTTTAAACAGTTTAAACCTAAACATCAAATCTCATTAAATATTGAATTCTAACACTTTTTTTGACAAAAAATTCTGAGAAAATTGAAATAAAATTTTCCGAAAATCGACGAAATATTTATAAACAAGAGAAAAAAGTGCGAGAATTTCATATAACGAATAAATAATTGATTGATAAGAAGCGCTAAAATAAATATATTATTCATTTAGGGAATAGATAGCGAAGTCCGGGCCTATACTGACCCATAACTTCGAGAGATTATACAGTATATTAGGAGTGAATTGAAAAATAACTTTTTTTATTTCAACAGTTTTTCCGATAAATTGGTAATAAATCGAGAAAATAGTTTCGGAATAAAAAAAGTGATATTCGCAGTCTTACGGCAAAAATATACTGTGTATTACGGGGTTTATAAATATAGATTTATAGGGCATTAGACAACAAACCCGAAGCGCTATCACTCACTCTCTTAAGTCGAGACTTAAATTCTTAGGCAATACAACAAAAATTAGACTTAAGATTAGATATTATATTATATATAAAAAAGTAGAATGCTACATCTAATCTAGAATGCTGTATTAATTTAGTGCATACATCACATGAAAAATGCAAAACAAAAACAAAAAGGGAATATGTTTTCTTCATATTACACAGTATAAAAGTGTTGCATAATTGATTAGATCTAAAACTTTTATAATTTGCTAAAATAAAAGTTCTTTTTTCTGTGATATTTAAGCTATTTTTCTGTCTAACGGAAAATAATATGCACTAATTTCGGGATTTAAAACGAAATGAAAATTCCTACTTAAGTGAAGCAAGAATGAAATCTAAATTTAATTATTCAATAATAAAAAACATTTGAAAACAACTGAATATTTTATGAAACAAAAAAAAGTTAATAAATATTTAATGTATGAAAAAATCTAAAACTAAATGAAAATTTCGAATCAATTTCTTTCAGAACCAGACCTTCAAATCAGTTCATATAAAGTATAAAATTATTATACATTAAAAACTAATCTCGAAAAGTAAACTTGACAAAATTAATCCTACATAAATATCAAATCAATTAAGCGATAATAAAAATTAAATCGATTAATGTGCGAATGAAAAAGCTAAATTTAAACTTGATAAATAATTCATATAAAAGAGAAAATTTAGAATATTATAGAGAATTTTGAAATATTGATGAAATTGTAATTTTGTCGAGAAAGTAGGAAGGTAATACGCACCCGACTAGAAATAGCGTTCCGGATAGCAGCCAGGTGAGTAGGCCGGGCGAGGCGACCGTTTCGGTCATCACTTGTGCGCTGCAGTGGCTGCAGGTCACCTGCATCGGGTACGGCCCGAACCCGTGTACGTTCACTATCACCGCCGCGTGCACTACAGACAAAACAAGCACGTTTAATTTTACCCAATTATTCGCTAAACTTCGAAAAACGTCTACTCATTCAACAAAAAACCACTAAATTTCGCAAATTATTCAAATCAAAAGTTAAAGAACTTTTCGAAATAATAATAAAAATTAGTAATACATTCCAAACAAAAAACAATCAAAAAATATGATCATACTTAAGTCAAAACACATGCGAATTGAGTTTTAAAAATTTATCCAACTATTAATTTAAATAACTTATTGTTATGATTATGAATATTAGTTTCAACTAAAAACGAAATGTTAATCAAAAATATAGTTTTTATTTTCGAATTTGTCTAAGAGTTTCGAAACAAATAATTCAAACGAAAGACAACCGAATAAGTTTAGCAGGCAACAAATTAGAAAAAGCAAAGGAAAGCTAGATTAAGGAAGCTGGGTTAGTTTCGGGAGGCGGGGGATCACGAGTAAGAGGGTTAGGACAGACCTGGACCGCTGCCGGGAGGGGCACCGATCACGACCGACGGCCCGATTGGATATCCGCTTTGATAGCCTATGGAATCGAGATATGAGTTGATTTGGAAAGAAACAGATATTTTTCAAATGAATAATACACAGTATGTTTTTCAATGTTAATCGAATTGGGAAAACAATTCTTGCAAAAATACACAGCATATTTGTCCAAGAATCAGAAAAACAAAAATCGAAAACAATTGGGTCAAAAATAAGCTAGATCAAAAAATATAATGTAGAAGTAAAAACAGTTTCTAAAACATAATTAAAAGTTATTATCGCCTCTCTCTCCCCTCCCTCCTTCCCTCCCTGCCTAGCTCCTGGGTCTTGTGCAGTATAGCGCTGGTAGGCAATCAATTGGACGGGTAGGCGATCGACTACACGGATAGAATTGAATTCTCGACTCACACATCAAATTGGATTATTTTAATCACATCTCAAACGTCTGCGAAAACCTAACGTCAGAAACAGTTATCAATCGCTTGACTTAGGAATGCCTACAACCGGTGCGCCGGAATGGAACGGCACTACGCGCACAGGCATCTGCTCGATGGACACACTCTGACATTAGTTGGGAAAAATTATTCTTGTTATTGGATTAGACAATAAATTAATGTTTTCCGATTAGAGAGCGAAATAAACTTGGCAAAGTATTAATATTGAATAATAGACACGTTTTCTAACCGAATAAGTGTGGGCTTGAGCACGCAAATTATACATGGTACAAAACATGAGTTAAAAACATTAGGTATTGTATGTCACCAAGCAATTTTGGCCAGGCAGTGGGTATTTCAACATGTTTAAAACAAATCGCAAATATAATATAAATTATATATAGGATATTGAATTGCGGGTCAAACCACTCAAACCCGAACCGGACTCTAGTCCGCAAGCAATCAAATTACTTATCTTAAACTCGAGTAGAATTAGAGTTTTAACAAATTGATCAATTTAAAAATAATGAGTGTTAATCCGAGTTTGTGTGCGAGTCAAGGCTCATGGTTATTTTCAGCTATATATTTGGCCACAAAATGAGTAAAAATAGAAAAATTGTTTTAAAAAAGTAGAAAAAATATTGATTTCGAAACCACAGACCGTCGGCAACGAACCGGTAAATGCGTTTCTTCTTCTCAACCCTAATGACGACACAATAAACATGCTATTCGTAACGCAATGATTCTGCACTAAATTCCCTTTCATACAGTAGTTTTTTCCACTCATTTTTCTGCAATCTATTCATTACAGAGACCGAAAATACAGTACAAAATCCTTTTTCTCGTTTTTATTATTTTCTCTCATTTTTCGATCCAATTATTAAGCAAAACATCGAATGAATTGTTAGTATATTTTTCGAGTCTTTCTAATTGTGTTTTATCTTATTTTTTCAATTCTATGGAATTTTATTTTTGTTTCAATTCCTTTCATATAATCGAAAATTTATTTGAAATAAAAATAACAAAAAATTTTAGACCTTTTGAAACCAGAATTCGCGTCACAGAAGAGATAAAAACTTTTCAATAAAAGTCTAAAACTTTTTGTTTGTTTTTGTTTTAATTGTATTTTTAATAAAACATTAAAATCCAATCTAACTGTGTAAATTGTCTCGTGTCGGCAAATACAGTGGAGAATTCAATTGTAATTAAATTTTCGATATACTGTATAACTTCATTAGCCAGTATTTATTCAACTGCCTAATTGCATGGCAACATTTTAAAATTCTCGCAAAATGCTAAACTAATTTCTACATTCTACATTTACACCGTTTATTGTATTACTTATTGTATTAAGTAACAGATTATTTCAGCATTATTTCAAAATCAATTTTACATTTTGTTATGTATAAAAATATTCAGATATAGACATTACTTTCGAAGTGACTGAATAATTATAATACAGTATAACATAATAGAATTAAATAAAAATGTTCGAATCATTCAAATGAATCGATTGAATAGGAAATGCAATTCAAAAATTAAAATGTAGATTTCTCTATAGATATGAAAATTTTCGCAAAAATATATAATTTTATTTCAAATAATAAGCGAAAAAATGTTTTTGTATTCAAAAGCAAAAATTGCGGCGAATTCGCGGAAAAAAGTCGATTAGATCTTAACGTAAAGAATAGGCGAAAAAAATGAGTGAAAAAAGAGACAAAAATTTTAATCAAAGCTTAAAAAAGAATAATTTTTTAAATCAAAATCGCATTTGAGATGCGAAACGGAAAGACAGGATGAGCTGAGAGATGACTGGGTAATGAGCGCCGAAAACCGCGTTAATTGCATAAATAATTGAAGATAGTCGAGCACACGGCTTTTTCTACTCCGGTGGCTGAGCGCAACCAGCCAAAAGCTAACCGGCCTTTCAAACTAATTAAAAACTAAAAATTACTGTACATTTTTCGCACTAAAAAATATGACAGCTAATTTTCGCATGTAATTATCGAAATTAGAAAATAAAAGTAAAAATTAATACTGTATTTTATTTACAATTCGAGAACCAGATATACTGTGTAAATAAAGTTTGCGATAACGACGAGAGAAAAGTGTTTGGTTTCGAAAACGTCATTCGAAAGCATAAGTAATAAATAATGAGTCGATTCTCGTCTCTAATTAGGCATAGAATTGGCTGTCATTTTGCGGAATAGATAAATAAATACAAATTTATACATGGCGTTTTTTTGTAAATGGCTGTGCGAGTGCTGCAAAAATGGGTCGAAAAGCACTTTACAATTGAAACAAACTGTTAAATATACTGTATACACAAACGTCATAATTTATAGCTAAAAAATAACAAAAATATCCACAAATTTATACACAAGAGCACAGCCGAAGCTACCTGTCCTCCTGTCCATTGGCACCAGTATCTACACTAAATAAACTGCACTAATAGCCAGATTAAAGCACCTATAGCTATAATAACTCGGCCAGGACTACTAATTTTACTATATCCATTAGCACCCAGACACGCAAAAAAAAACTACCAATCCATTCATATTTTGCACCGATAGCCTACACCAAATCTCCCACTCCATCTAAACCCCGGGTCTACTCATAATTCGCAAACCAAACAAAATTTATAATAAAAACAAAACAAAAATTCAGTTAAAAAAGAGAAATGTAGTTAAAATCGCGAAAATAATTACTGGTTTTTAAATCACATAATAATAAACTAATGCATAGATTAGAGAGTGTTTTGGCGATCGATTGCATAGATTAGCGCAAAAATCAATGAATTTTTGCTACAAATTATGTCCAAAACAACAGATAAGACAATAAAAGTGTTGGAAATAAATACGAAAAAACGTTTCGATTAATGAGTCATATGTGTCGGTGCCGTTGTGGGGCCGGTATGTCTACAAACCTGGTTGGGCCGGGTAGATGGTGGCCGCGGGCTGAGCGCCGCCCATGAAGCCGGCCGGCGGCGGCTGCTGATGGCCGGCCATTCCCGGCTGCGCCGTATAGGGCGGCGGCGGTTCCATCATTTGCGGCGGTTGTCCCGACTTCTGGTCCATTGCCTACTCGTCCGCCGAATCGAGTGATTAGTTTCGGTTTTGTCGAAAATATTTTCGGATTTTAATCAAAAAAATTAGTTTCGCTTTTGATTTCAATTAAGTTTCGATACGTTTTTGCAGTGAAATGACGGCATTTATAGCGCCTATGAGTGCGAGAAAACGCATTGAATTGAATGCGATTTCAATGCGTTTTTTTCGCTGTATTTCTGTCAATCATTTCAATTAATTCACTAATTATTCACTTTATTTCTCACTAAGATTTCTACACAGATTAGCGATAAATAATTTTGATATTCCGTTCACACAATCAGTGTATTTATACGATTTAATTGCTAATTAAAATTCGATAATATAAGCGTCGAAATTAATAGACAGTATAATTGAATGATTATCGATATACAGTATAAATAGTACGAACCGTTTGTTGTTTTGTTTTCTTGTTTATCAGGCGTTCGCTATTTCACCGATTCTTTTCGCTGAGATTTTACACAGTAATAATTGATCAATTGATGTTGCTGGCTAGATTTGATTGAGCCAATATGCACTGTTGGTTTCGTGTAAGAAGAGGTGAATTAAAAGAGTGGTTAAACGGCTGACTCCGTCTAAGACAGTGGTCTCTGCGTCGAGTCGAGTAAAACAGATACGAATCGCTTGTATTCAGTATTCAATCAAAATGTATGACTAAATAGCACTGAAATACAAATACTCGTCAGATATTGCAGTCGGTATTGCATTACGAATCCAAGCGATACGTCAGTAGCCAAACGACTCGTATGAAACATAGCGCTCGATGTTTACTCTCTTCCCTCTGCTATTCACTTATTTTATTAAGTTATTATTTTTAATTTATTATTTTTAAATGTATAGTATTTATATCAAGTACAACACTACAATAAAGCATAAATTTTATTTTCAAAATTATTAGATTATATTGAATACTTTTAATATTTTTACATTAACAATTTTATTAAAAATAAAATCATATTTTAAAACTATGAATTAAAATTATTTCTAAATATGAACTCATGAAAATTGTATTTAAATTAATATTTGAAAGTTTTAGTTTATAACTTATATTTAAATAGTTTTTATCAGATTAATATACAGTATAATTGCAAGAATAAATTGGAATGTGGGAAAACCGCAACGCTAATAAAAAACAACATTAAATTTCATACATATATTACGTTGTATGGTTAACGTTTTAACAAAAAAAACACCCTTGCAAATAATGAGTTAAATCTTATTCTGCACATTTTAGTTTAAATATATTATTTATGACAATCAATTTATTTAGTATTTATTACTTTGTTTATCAAATAAATAAGCAAGTTTAATCCAACTCAATCAAGTTTAATCTGGTTAAATCTTCAACCTTATAACCTGTGGTATTAATGATAATTTTAAAATAAACATAGTGGAATAATAATAGTAATGTATGTTACTCTTTAAAAACAGTTTTGACAAGTGCTTTTTAACTTTTTTTTATTTAATGATAAAAACGCATAAACAAGTATAAAATAAAAATAAATCTGTGTATAATCTAGCATGAGCATTTTTGCAATCATTACACGTATTTGAAAATCAGCTTGATTCACTAGTTTTGAGTGGCATGCATAACGATAGTTGCCTAGATACAATAATAGCTATACGATTACATAATGACTTGAAATTACGTTTGCTTTAATACTTCTATTCATAACTAAATCTATATTGTTACATGTCACTAACATTTCGTATCTAGATGTTAACTATCTTTTTATATTGATTAAATGCATGGAGAGAGAGAGAGAGAGAGAGAGAGAGAGAGAGAGAGAGAGAGAGAGAGAGAGAGAGAGAGAGAAGTAGGTAGTGTTGAATTGAGATGGCGCTCGGTATATTTATTCTAAAAATACTTATTGTATCAAGTATAAAATCATTTTTTAAAATCAGTATACAGTATTTAATTTGAATATTTATTTTAGGAACTTAATTAAATTTAAATGTTTTTTAAGCACTTAACTATGAGCAAATAAAGCACCTTGATAATTATAAATAAATAAATAAGAGTCATAAATTCATAATGTATATGTACATTACTTATTGGATAAAAGTTGCCAAGTACCTGTCAACATTATTGTTACTTATTTCATATTGTACAAAAGTTCTAAAAATATGTATTATTTTATTTGCACTTTTTATACTGTATGTACTTATATCTACTTAAATTAATATTTTAAAATATGATAGATGCCGTATTTCTATTGTATTATTGAGTGTTTACGGCACCATGAACGACTAGCATGTTGTACTGTATTTTGTAATCAATTGTAAAATAATATTAAACGCTAATATTGTATACGATTTTTAAAAATAATATAAATGTTATTAGAATGGTAACGTAGCATTATAAGCTTAATTTATTTTAATCAGAACAAAGAAATAATTAATTAAGAAATATTAATATTTATTATGAATTGTTAAAGTAAATATGCAATATACTGTGTATAATATTTAATTCATTATTTTACACCGTATTTTTAAACTTAATTATAAAAATAAAACCATAAAATAAGCATAGTAACTTTTATTTTGTTTGTGTTTAATCAAGTTAAACTTAATTTATTATTTATCATTTACAGTAAACTTAATTTGCACTTAAATAAAAATTTATTAAACAGTTTAAAATAAACAGAATAAAAGTAAAATTTATTACAACGATATAATTCAATATGTTTAAAATATTTTCAAGTATAATTTTTAAAATATTATAAATTTTTAATGTGTATAATTTTATTGACTACACTAACATTGGTGTAACTGTGTAATTAAAATGTACAAATATATCTATTATTAATAGTTAGAGATTTTTAAAATATAGTCAATAACAACAATTTAAATGAATTAGTAAACAAATTGAAAAAACAGCAATAACAATTAGCATTCTTTTACAAAATGATTTGTTATTTAATCTGTACAATATATTGTGCACATTTAGTAGATAGCAAATTTCCGCCCAAATTTCAATTAGTTAAAAAATAAATAATAAACAATTTCTTGTTTGTTTTAATTATCAAGTTTTGTAACACCTAATGAGCAATAGCTTTATTATGTAATTTAAACAGATTATTGTTTTTTTTTGTCAAGTACAATATGATTCGAATTGTTAAATCCTTGTCTCATTAGCAAAACATTTGAATTAAGTTTGGATTTTTTTCTTAATATTTTCAATTCAATTGTTTTTATCTAAAAACGATAAAAAAATGTTTTATAATTAGTGAACTAATTAAAAATTTAAGCAGATTAATTTAGGCAGAAAAACTCAATTTAAGTTGTAATAATTGGACGATAAAATTATGAAATAAGGACCTTGGTGATATAATTGTTGAGATATTAAAGAAAACTGTTCATATATAAGGAAAGCATTTTTATCCATAACACAAAAACATTTTAAAATATATTACAAAATATATCAAAGTTAGAAAAAGAAACAGTTTAAAATGAAAGCAGCGCTTATTTTGTGTGTTATTTTTGTGATCTGTGCCTATGTTTCCGCGCAGTATGACGGTGATAATCATGGCAATCACGGACATCATCATGGTAAACTTAATGTTTTATAAATTATAAATTATATTTATTATTTATAAAAGTTGTATTGTCATAAGTTAAAATTTACACAAGTTTAATATAAAAAATAATTAATCACACAGGTCATCAGAAATGGGGCTATTCGTCGAAGATAGAGCACCCGGCTCACCACCATGGCCACCACGACCATCATGGTGATCCCGGCCGCGCCCATGTGCATGTTTGGAATCATCGCAGCCATCATCACAATACCCATCATAATCAAGACAATCATCATGGTCATAATGTTCACCATGCTCATAATGAACATCACGGACACCGCACTCAGAATGTTCGTGGCTACTTTGGTGGTGTTGGTCGTGGATTAAACTTTTAAGTTAATTGCATTCAATTTAATAACTTAACAATTATGAAATTTAATTCTTTCAGTAAAACTTTCGGTTTTATGTTTAATCCATTAAGCAGAAAATGCTTATTTTGTTATTGCATATTTTAAATAAAACATGTTGAAAAAATAATTAATGAATAAAAGTCGACTTGTTCAAAATGTTTATATGGTATTTTTAATACAGTATAATACAATAGTAACCATTCCAACAAGCTATTTAAAATTACATAGTTTTTTTAAAGTGCCTTAAAATATATATTATTTTAATAAATATATTTAATTTATACAGTAAGATTATTGCGATGCATAATAAGATATGTTATTTAATACTTGGAGCGATCTTAGCACTGTACAAAAAACCAAGAATTAAAATATAAAACATAACACAATTACAACAGTATTTAAAAAACTCGTAGTTATTCATTGGGAATAAGTCGAGACAATAGAAGCCAATGTCAGGTCCGGACAGCTTCTCAGCGAAGGCCAGGATTTTCAGTCGATCTCTGAGTGAGTGCTTGTAATTCAAACCTAATTTATATAACAATTGCAACGGTTTATGGGCGGCTGTTATGATGAGTGAAAAGAGTAGATTACATAGAAAACAAAAAACGATTACACAGATAAAAACAAATATTGCCGCTAATATGTATTTTCTATCAAACATATTGTTATTTAGCAATGTCGCCCAGACCAAAGTGATCGGGGTAATTGCGTAATAGATTATAAATACAATATATTTGAAAAATTCGTTCAATTGATTTAATTGATTTGAAAGTGAGTTGTGATCGACAATAGCAGTCATTAGGTGTTTGCGATTGTAAAACACAATACAGCGTCTTATTGTCTGATATATTTCCATAAATTTATACTTGATATATGTGCTAACAAAGAAGCTGACAACTGATCCAACCAAACAAATAGCGACAAATTGAATGGAGAAGATTAGAGTTGGTATTGACCAGAAAATTATACTGAATAAATTAAAGCTTTTATCATGCTCAAATAAATAAACGTATAACACAGTAAAGGTATAGATGAAATAGCCAAAGATCACAGATAACAAAAAGCCATTTATCAAGATATACTTGGCAAAAATATTTACAATCGCGTATAGCGAATTCCAGCGATTTGTACTAGCAATCACAATTCTCTTTTTGAGTATGTCGTTTAATAGATTTAGCAAGTATAATTTCTTTTGAATTTCTGGGTAGAATATTGCACATCTAACTATTAATATGTTTAGAGATGAAATCGATAAACTGATTGAAATCATCGTTTGATTGCCGAAGAGATGATTCGCGTCACTCATCAGCATTCGTACGAATCGGTTCGGGAATAGACTTGAAATGCCGTAACGGAAACACACCATTAGTAGCATTGCATTCGTGAATTTGCTCCAAAACAAACGGTTCGGACTTATGTAACCCAACTCGTATTCATCCATATCATATGATGTCACAATGTATAACTGTCTGGCGAATTTTAAGTAGGTATTTATAAAAATGTTTGGATTTTGATGTTTATTTAATGCATTATAATAAAATGCTTTAAATCTTCTCAATATATTCGGTAAAAATTGAAATATTTTCATTGTATTAATATTTTTAAGACTAGTTTTACTTTGCTATATAAATAAAAAATAAATCTAAAATAATATTTTTTGCATAGTATTCATTTATAACATTTATTTTATTCTTGCTTAAACGTTATAAAATAATAATAATAATAATAATAATGTGATTTATAGGTTTAGGAAATATTTTATGCTATTACATTTAAGTCATTATAAATTAAATATTCTCGTATATTAAAATTAGAATTTCAATAGTTCTTAATTTTATAATAAAATAGAATTTTGCAAACATTAATAGCAATAAGTAATATGTGATAAAAATTTAATTTAACGTTGGCATGTTAATTGTATATAATTTGCATGATTTAATTAACAATTGAAAATAATTAATATGTATATAAATATTATTTAATAATTACAAGACTAAGTTCGCTCTTATAATAATGTTGATACATATTATATAAGCTACTAATTTTAATTTTGCATTATTCTTATAAGTTGCTTATTATATATCGCATTGGCAATAAAAATATGCAGTAACTTTACACTCTAAAAACTGTAATTTTAACTCAAATAATTAGTACAAAAATCATATC
>JAQIXC010000804.1:0-19833 GCA_034697605.1 Metabelba pulverosa | reverse complement strand
AGAGAGAGAGAGAGAGAGAGAGAGAGAGAGAGAGAGAGAACGAGAGCGTAAAAAAAGTTTTGTGTGTCTTATCTCGTAAAAAAATGAGCGAATCTTTTTTCGCCCGACAATGCAGAGCCCATCCATCTTCCCTACTCTTCCCCATTCGCGAGCGCACCGGCAGCAGCACCGGCAGCAGAGCACCCGAACTGGAGTTCGTGACAGACGCGATGTCTCGACCCATAGTAACACAAGTCGTGTCCGTCCAGACGCAGCGAGTGAGCGGAGAGAGAGAATTGGCTTTTTATTTATGGCACTCTCGCACAACCCGGAGCACAAGTCAACCTTTTTTTTAGCTACGTTATTCTAGCATGTCTATTTTGCAGACGTACAGACATCAGACATTCATATATAAAAAACTATCTGGGCAGTCTTTGTGTGCCTTACCCGAAAATTGCAATTCAAATTTTATAATTTAGTAAATACTTTAGTAATTTCAAATAGCTTTAAGCTATACTTTGTAGCGTTGTACTTTTAAAAAATTTAAACTTGGCAATTTTATTGAGTACTTGTTAATCAAGTAAATTGTAAAATTGGATACAGAAAAAAGTTGCAAGTTACAATGCGAGCTATTTATGGATACATAAAGCTTTGAGTAGAGACTGTGTTGGAAATTATGAGCGATTATGGGAGAGGAACGGCAGAGGAGAGGGAGAGGAGAGGCAGAGATGAGAGGAACGGCAGAGAGTTTTTGTGTAGCGATGAGAAAATAAAAATAAAATTTTTTTATTTATGTTTTTCTGCTGTTCTATGCATTTATTCATACATTTTTGTCAGTCATTTGATTTCTATTCTGCTCACAATTTCTCCACTTTTTTCTATTATGATTATTTTAATGCATTTTCACCCTGGCGCATTGTTCGAATCCGTTTCTACCCGTCATTTATGTATATTTTGTGTAAATTTATTTCATAAAAAATCATTCCATTCGGTTGTCGTTTAAGTTGGGACTAGATTTTCCTTTCAAAACAAGATTTGTAACATGCTCATTCTTGTTGCCATCATTGTTCAGCGCCCATCAGCGCGTCATTTATGGGTGATTTGTGTTAATATTTTTTAATGCATACAGTGCTGCTGATAAATTGTACTGGCTACTTGCTAACAAGTAAATCTGATATTATTTACGTGAATTTATCATGTATATTATATTTTTTTTAATTTGATTAAATATCAGTCCGATGTGTACCCCCTCTCATGCCTTGAAATTAAATGAGCATGCTTAATCCAATACCATTATATAATATCGTCGAACACATTGACTATTTATATATGTTATTCCGTGTTTCGAAAGTTTAGACTGGCAAGTTTTTTTTTGTGTCAATCTGTTTTCACGCGATGTATCTAATGAGCAAAAACTTCTACACAGTTTCTTTATTACTCGCTAATAGTCGAGCAGAAAAAATGATCCTGATAAAAGAATTTCGTTTTTTTCATTAACCTTTCACTCATTTGTAACGATAGCGTAAAAATCGAAAACTAATTTCAAGGGAGAGGTAGACGAGAATGAGAGGGGAGTTGGAGAGAGAGCGAGGAATGGGAGGTCTCCGTCGAGGGGCCGGAAAAAACGCTTTCATAAGACAATAAACGGAAAAAATTTGTTATTTTCTTCAGAAGAGAAAAAATTATAAGAATAATGACTTATTCGACGGAACCGAATGTGTTGTTGCGTTCGCACTCGAAGATAGCGCTGGGAGAGGGAGAGGGAGAGAGAGAGAGACAGAGAGAGAGAGAGAGAGAGAGAGAGAGAGAGAGAGAGAGAACGAAACACACAATTCCGTTAACAACAAACACGACGAGCGATAAGAATAGGCGAAAAAAAATTTTCGTAAGAAAAACAAAAATATATTATTGTCTAAAAAAAATTGTCGAAAAAAGTGATATTTTCTTAAAGAATGAAAAACCGAATCATTTCTGGCGAATGAAAGTCAGCGATAACTCCATAACTCGAGAAGTACTGCGAGTTTTTCGAGTTTTTTTCTTTCTGTGCGAAACAATACAATGCATAAAACAAAACAGAAAATAGTTGACAACAAAAACGGGAATTGAAGGGAAATGACAAAAAACATTATATCAGAATAAAAATATATATAAAAAAGAGTAAAATACTTTATTTTCCTGAAACACAGGCGAATATAAAAGTACATAGTTCAAATATAACTCTTTGACAGATAGAGACCGGCGAATGCGAGCACTACCTCTACGGCGAATAATCCCCAAACCTCTCGCGAAACTGGCATGAATGTTTTTCTTCCGAAACTGTCACACAGTTGTGTGTTGTTTTTTTTTCTTGCTAGTTTGTCTATCTATCTCTCATTTTATTTGAACCGGTACAAATAACAAAAAGAAGATAAAATTGAAGTAAAATAGAAAAAATTCTCGACATGTGTTAGAATTTATGTATAGAAAAAAAAAGTTTTTTAAAAGAATATAAACCGTAAAAAAAGTTTCGGTTTTTTTTCGCCGCATATTAAGTAGTGCTTCGATGTGTAGAACTAATATTTTTCTGACATAATATGCATATATATTATAACTTATATACTGTATATATTGTGCTGAATGTATATACAGTATATATATGTGTGTGTAGCTCTATGTATGTCTATGCTGTATATTTATACAGTGTAGTGTAGAGCGTAAGGAGAGCTACCAATGAGTGTAAACTCCTGTTGCTATGGGCCTTGAAATGAGAGAACTTCGCAAAACCAGTCGCTCTTCTAATTTAAGCCGAGTTTCGATTTTTGTATATCGTTTCCCAAACACACACACAGTCTCTCTCTCTCTCTCTCTCTCTCTCTCTCTCTTTCTCTCTCTCTCCAGCGCTCTCTCGCTCACTCATAAACCGGTAAATAATATAAAAAATAGAGAAAAGTTTAGAACAATTTTTTTTTGTATTTGTCAATGTACAAATTGCCGTTGTGATGTGCAAGATAAATCAAACCATAATCTAAACTAAACTGCACTAATGTAGGAAGGGAAATACTGTTAGTTAAAAGTGTTTTCTTCCTTTCAATGTAGCATTCTCGTTTTTTATTCCTATTGGCTTTAAGTGGCAACAAATACACTTAAAAAGTAGAGATAATAAGTTTTAAAGTTTTTGGCGAATTTCAATTCTACACTGATTAATTTTTTCGCAGTTGTTTCGCCATAATTAGCCATGTAGCGATAAGAGGGGAAATTTAAACCAGCAATTCGAACGTTGTAAATTTATTCGATACTATCACTTCCCCCTAACCCCACCTAAAAAACCTTCTCTGAGGGCCTTCCGCTCGAAATTGAGCCAAACTTTTTCGCCAAACAATGCGATTCTCGAGACTCGAGTCCATCGAACGCCGCATTCGGGCCAACGATTGCACTTAAAAACCATTCTTTCGCTTAAATTAATGCGATTTCAAAAACTCGGCGAAACTTTTCACTCAATTTTTAAAAACCTTTATTTGCGAAAATTTTTTAATTCAATTTCTACTTTACATTAAGCTAATAGCGCGCTACATGCTACACACACAAAAGTGCTTTTAAGCTTGCTGATTAAATTACAGCGTTGATAAAAATCGATAAATAATTGGCATATATAGAGAAATTTTCGCCGAAAACATCGAAAACACTTCGATATCCGCGCGAATCGATTTCGGAAACACACGAAAAAACAACAAAACAAAACAAAAACCGTCTGTAATATACTGTATAAATGTGTTATCTATAGCAGAAGCGGAAAAGGCAGCGAATTGTTTGCCAGTCGTATAAACACTTAATTTATACAAAAGTTTTTTTCTAATTAAATAAAAGTCGAAGTAATAGTAATGAGAATAATACGAGTAATGCGTTTGGACTGCGAAGCGAACGACGGTTTGCCTTCACTTCGACGTCGAGAGTGAAAGGCATCGATAGAGCGGTCATTCGGACGGCTCGAGTCTCGCATTCGTAACGAACTTTTTTCGCTTCGCTTTTGCTTTTAATTCGCATCGAATCGCAAATCCCTCGACAATAGCCAATGAATGAGAGGAGGAGAGGGAGTTGGGAGAGAGAGAGAGAGAGAGAGAGTGAGAGAGAGCAGAGGAGAGCACCGATAGGAAGATGAGTCGCGCGGATAAGAGTACGACTGCAGCAGCGACTGAGAGAGTGATAGCGCGAGAGAGAGAGAGAGTGTGTGTGATATGTATGTGGAGAGTGAGGGGAGTGCGAGGGGAACGGGAGAGGGAATGGGAGAGCATTTGTGTAACCGATCGCTACTGTTAGACAATAGACAGTATAATATTAGAGGAACGTCGAGATAAAAGAGTGACTAAATTAGAATGCGATGTACGGCTCAATTAAGCGCGGGTGCGATCGAACGGGCCTTCTATGCCGATACTGCCGGCGCTCTCTCGTCGCGCGCACTGGTCTGTTGTGCCGCTGCGAGGTCTCAAACTGTCAAATTAGCAGCAAGGCCATTTAATCTTAACTATAATGCCACTTTTATTTGTTTCCGTATTTCGAGATAAATTTTTCGCTGTTTTTAAGTCGACTTAATTACTGCATTGTATTGTGTATATAGTCTGCACTTTATTAAAAATTTTTCTAATGAATGCTATTTTAGCGATTTTTTCGTCGACTCGAGTCTCGGCTCTCATTGCGAATATAGATATCAAACAAAAAGTCAATTATTTTTCGCACAAAAAACAGAGTAATAAAGACAAGAAATAAATCTAATTTTTTCGAGCATAAAATAGCAAGCGCATTTTTACGCCATACTCTCGCTTTTACCACACGTTCGATTGCGCAAAATGTCAAATGTAGCGAGATAAATTTTGCTTGTTAAAATCGCGAATATATGCGAAAAATAATTAAATATGAAAAAAAACATAAAAAATAATTAAACTGGCATGAACAAAACAACGACGAGACTCGAGCCGTTTTTGCATAACAATTTCCTAACAAAGAGTATTAAAAGTCTACCAGTGCACAATTTATAGCCGGCGAACACAAATTGCTTCTGCGCAAAACCGAGTTGTATCTAGCTACAAAATAACGTCCAAACAATTTTCGAACTGGATTAAATTATGATGCTGTATTATACGTGCGAGTCGAGCGATCATTAATTAAAATTTTAATTATGCTTGCCTGAATTAATAATTAAAACTCGTCTGGAAAGTTTGTGCATGCCAAATTGAATGGCAAATTAATGAGTGTGTGTGCGCGCGAGAGAGGGATGCGATTAAACGGCGCGTTATTTGTGTGTTTGAAAACGCGTCGCTCGGATACAGCGCTGCTGTGAGCGAAACGGCGTTCGCCTAACGCTCGGCGACTATGCGATTGTGTACTCGAAATAGTGGTCACACTGTTGTGCCGATTCTCAGATGTTCTCCGCATTCGCTGTTTGTTTAATGCAGTCATACATTATATGCTTATTTTGACACTGGATTAGCACGAAAATTAGGCATGCTACGAATTGCTCGCGTTTAACTAATTAATTTAACTAGGTTTTATTTCTTAGCATAATATTGTAACTAATTATAACTTAACTTGTTTAAATTTATCAGGGTTAAATGGTAATATTTCGCTGTTTGTAGCTTGAGCATATTGATTTTTGCGTTTAAGCTTAGCGCACTTAATGTCGGCCATAAATTCTAGCATGCTTCATTCATGGCGAAGCTATTTGTTTACTGATTAAATTTAGTTAATCGCAAACAGCGATCGGCACTGACCTCTATTTAGGCGTTAAAAGCAATTTACAATTTACAATGAAACTATTTTGACAATTTCGAATACCAACATGTATAAATAAATACGCGTTTAAATAATAAGTTCGTAAATCCTTCTAAAAATGTACTAGGTACAACGAAACAATTTTTGTATGCAAAAACAACCCTGAAAATTTCGAACATAAAAAACAACTTGATAGATATTTTCCCTGGCTATTATTAATCGCTCTCCTTCTCAAGTACGGTGTAAAGAGCGAACGGCATATTAAATATACATGTACATTTTTTTCGCAGCGTTCGAAGTGATGTAATTCGACGCAAATTTACATTTCAATAATTTTCTATTTCGATAAAAAGCAAACAATTTTATAGCGAAATATCGATTAATAAATCGAAAAAATTCAGATAAAATTCAGAGAGAACTGGAATATTGAAAATAGCAAACATAAATTATACTGTGCGAAGTTTAACAGGCAAAAAACATGCCATAGCGAAAAATGCAATGCAGCAGCTGATGTCAAATGTAGCTAGCTCAAAATTTGTGCAAATGAGAATAAACAAATTGGCGTGAAATGGTTAGGAAAAAAATCAACAAGGCAAATTTGAAAAAACATGTATTATTTTGCGTAAAAAGAGGCCATAAATTGCGAATAAATTAGTGAAAAATATAATATAATGTATAAATAATATAAGAGAAAAATATACTGCATATAAAAATCGAGTGTACATACCATACTGTGCCATACGATCGGCTTTGGGCTACACTTCGGCTGCGGTTCGATCCGAATTCAGGCGAAGAGTTTCGCGATTGCCGTCAAACACATGAATCGCGAAAAATATGATTTTTTCTCGTTATTCGAAACAAACAGAAAAATCACAATTCGTTTGAAATAAAGAGTTTTTTTCTTCTCAGATGTTATTTGTGTGCATTCGGATGGCTATCGCTTCAGCAAAAAACGACTGTGTATTTCGTGATTAGACGCTATCAAATATATATATATGCTTTTTTCGAATGTGGAAAATTTAACCAAGATAACAAATTTCTCTCTAGAAATATGTCGCTGTTTTTTGCCGATAATTACTTTATTTGAAAAACTAATTTAAATTTTTTCATAAATTCTTTTGTTTGAATCGACGGTCGAAAACACGAATCGAGAAAAACAATTTGAATTAGAAAAACAAAACCTAAATATCAGTCAAATTTGAAAAAATCGTTTTTCGGTTTTTTGGGTATTAATGTTGAGACCAAATCGGAAATTTGAGAACGAGATGAGCGAATAGTATGTATTCTATTCTGTTGTCGATATTAAGTCATAAATATAATGACAAGAATTTCACTCAACAAACAAACGAAAAATTTTATGCACTAAACGAAAAACACAACAAAATTCGAGACAAAAAATAAACTAAAACTTTGAGTTCGAAACGAAACAAAAATTTTTTGCGAGTTTTCTCGGACTTCGAAACTCGTGATAACACACAGACACCGATCAAAAAATGTACATGGTAGATAGAGTCGGGTAGGCTATGGCCGGGCAGATATCGGGCGGCCAGTCGGGGCGGCGACTGCGGCGACGACTGCTTCAACGCTTCGTACGGCTGACGCGACTGAATATCGAGAGTCGACTCTTCGTGGCGTCGACTGCGGCTCCAAATGCTGTACTCTTTGTGTCGGTAACCGAAGCGGTCGTATCGGAGCCGAAGACTTGCAGAGACAGTGAGAGAAAGAGAGAGAGTGTTGTGTTGTTTGGTGTGTGTGTTGTGTTCGTGTGTTGTCGTCGAGGGCTGAGCTCTACCGTACAGTCGAGTGGAACAGCGAAGAGCTGTGCAGTTGTTGTGTTCGGATGTGAAGTGTGTAGTCGACTCGGTGTGTGTTGAGGACAGACTGAGGCACTGTAGCCAACGGCGCGGGCATAGGCAGCAGCAGCAGCGGCAGTGCGATCGCAGCGCTCGCACCAGAAACTGGTTTATTGTGTGCGAGAGTACGTGTGCGCCGACGCGCTCGCTGTCGTCGTCGACGACGTCGTGCGGCTGCTGCTGGTGCTCCGGTGCTGCTGCTGGTGCGTCAGCTGTGCCTGGGCACGCACGCGCACACGCCCGCACACAGCCTCGCCGTTCGAGAGAGCGCCGGCATATCACCAGAGCCGCCGAGCGTCCAATCACATCGCTATGCGTTTGTAACTATGCACTCACTCATTGGCAAACAGCCGCTGCTCTGCCGGCGCATACGAGCGATGCCTTTCCACCGATCCTTTCATTCCTATTGAGTAATGCCTTACAATCCGAGAGCACTCATACACTCATACACTCCGATGTTGTGCTGAGCGGAGCGAACAGAGCTTCGCGAAGGGGTGTCATCGGGGGTGCGAGAGGGGGTTGGGAGGAGGGATGCAATTAGCCTTTGTGTGTCTGTTGCTAACCCAGATAGTTTTGCATCACTTTTGCATATACATTGTCAATTTTGTTTGTTTTACCCAGTTTGTTATTTTCGCATATCGCCAGTTTAACCTTCTACAATTTAAAACAATTTAAAACAGTTTAAATCAATATAAGTTATCATTACACATTCTAAATAGATTTTTATTCATTTTAAATTAAATAATAGGCAAGTCCTATTTTCTAACTTAAATTTAAATAATTGTATATTTAAATCTGGTTAGTTTTATTGATTTATTGATTATGCACTGGTAGAATTTATTGTTTCATGGTAATTTGGCTTCGTAAATTAAGTAGCCAGTATATTTGTAGTTGGATTTTCAAAACTTTTACATATTTTATTGTTGTTGTTGCGGTTAATTAAACATGTTAAAGTTAAACATGCTAATCTGCTCGACATCTGTACATGACTGGACACGATGTGGTGATGCGGTGGTGGTGTGTGTGGACGGATATGGCATCTCCGCGCCCGCATCGGCAACGTCTGGCGCTGCGAGTGTGTGTGCATTGAATGCATTCCCAACACCAATGCTCTCCCAAATGCTGAGAGCGGTGTCTGAAGGCTCTGAAGGGACTGAAGGCACTGAAGGCGACGAATGTTTGCGAAGTTTCCAAATCGACACTTAACTGCAATACCAGTTCGGCATTGTTTTGCACTCCTTTTTTCTCGATTAGCCTTTCTTCTACCCTGATCATATTTATGCATGCTATCCAACGCTTACGTGATTTCGATTCCGTCAAAAACTTCATCTTATGTAAATTTTCACCATAATCATTTTACGCGATAATTCGTTTCTGGAATATACATGTTGATTTTTTGCTTTGTTTTTTCTGTTTTGTTTAATCATTTTTAAGGCTTTTTTGTGCAGTATATTTAAATCGATTTGTTCGTAAGTTTGCACTGTGTACAATCATTGAATCACACAAAACAAATTGTTTTTTTTTTGTTTTTTTCGTTTTTTTGTTTTTGTTTTGTTTGCGTTAGTAGTGCACTGATTGGAAAGCCCTGGGACTGAGAAATGAGCATTGATATTTATAAATACGCATTTTTCGACATTTGTTTGTTGTCGAAAATACGCATAACCCCGGCGTTTGGAGGTAGCATGCCTATTTTTGCCAGCTTTTTTGTAATGACAAATTTTTCTCTGCGTTTTGTTTTGTTCTTTTGTTTTCGTATTGATTGTTGTTTTTCGCAGAAAAACTGTTTTTATTTTTTTGAAACTTTTTTTTTTGTTTTTTTTTTATTTCATAAAACTTTAATTAAATTTAATACAGTTTTATGAAAAATCGTCGTTTCATCGAATTGTAGACAGTTCGTTTTTGTACGGCTTATGTATAGTTAGTATATTATGGTCTAAAGCAGCGCTATTATGATTGAGACACGTCCTGTCGTTGATTTGATCTTGTTTATTTTTTCTATTATTTATTTATTTATGTAGTGCGCAATATTTTCGGGCTAAATGCTGACATGGCTGTTTTTTTAAAAACAATTTTTTGCGTGAAATCTAATACTGCATTTGCTGTTTTTTAAATGTGCAATGATAATTTTTTATTTCTGAAAAAAATACTGTTTTATTCAAATCGAAGTTTAATATAAAGTATAATTATTTTATTCAAATTCTCGAAAAATCGCTTAATTATGATTAGATTAGGCGATGTTCTCCTAAATTAAGTCAGTGTAGAATTTTCGTCGTTATCGAAAGTTACATTGCACACACAGATTAGCGCGCTTCAGCTCAATGCTATTTAAATAATCATGCTTAATTTAAATTGATTTGATTAACAAACGGGTGGCGACAAAAATTACGCTCAAAATTGCGAAAAATGATCAGTGTAAACATAGTGCAAAAAAATGATCTTGCTAAACCGAGTAGATTGAGGAAAATTGAGCGAAAAATGCGCTTAATTTTTGAGCGCAGAAAGACATTTGTCTATACAATGCAATTATAATCTGCAGCGAGAATATCAATACCAAATTTAGTCATGCTATAAATATCTATCGCATTAATTCGAAGCGTTGTCTCTCGCGAGCAGATGCAGCGCTTAAGGGGTTATTTCGGCGAATTAGGCGAACAGTCGACGGTCGGGGTATTCCCCCGAATGTTGGGTAGTATTCGATACAAAATTATACAATACTATCGAATCGGACCTAACATTTGGCGAGACTTTCATAAATGAAGCGATAATTTGCGCTCAAATCATAAGTTAAGACTCTGTTGAGAGAAAGAGTTGCGTCAACTGTGCGATGCGCTCATAGACGCGAATGTAATTAATGTAAGCAATAGAAGCGATACAAGCAATACAAGCATGCACAAATATTGCCAAAATGCACCATCAGATGCAACTCTCAATGGTGGTGGTGGAGCTGCGAGAATTGCACAGTGCACAAGTAGTGGATTGGGTGTTTTTGGGCTCGGATGTCATACCTGGCACATCTCGGGCAGCACTCGGATCTACATATGGATTGGGTTTCGATTCGAGAGATGTTCTCATAATTAGTGTCTCTCCTATTCAGAGCCTATTTGTGTGTCGTTTTCGGAGATAATAATCCTTTAGATCTAATGTGTAATACGAGTGCGAAAAACAGCGCTCGGATTGCGAGTCGATGTCTGCCTTTCCTTCGCGTTTCGATTGCATCTGTGTATGAGTGCGTCGGTTGGGTTGGGGAGAGAGAGAGAGAGAGAGAGAGAGAGAGAGAGAGAGAGAGAGAGAGAGCACATGGAGAGCACAGGGAGAGCAGAGAGAGCAGAGAGAGCAGCCGGGGCTGTGTAGGGGTGTGTTGGTTGTCGGGTGCGCTCGTTTGCACAGATAGCTCGCGAACCAGATTTGCTATTCGGGTGAAACAGCTGAGCCGTTCGACTGCACGTCTTTGTCGGTGACTGCAAGCGCTGGCGTATGTGTGCGCTCTCGTACTGCCTGTGCAGTGCGCGCCTCCCGAACGACTGCATCTCATCTCCTGCTGTACGACCTTTGATGACATATTACAGCCTCGAAGTGCTCCGAGAAGTAGAGGAGTAGAGGAGTAGAGGCAGTGCCGCACAAAAAGTGCACATTTTATGCAAATCCAACGCAATTCTACGAAAAACCTTACGTTTTATATACATCACAAATATACTGAACATACGATATATGCGCTCCGAATAACACGTTTCCCGTATATTGTGTTCCGAATCCGTATTTTCTGTTTTCAGTTTATAAGATATGACTCTTTTTTTCACTCGTTTTCGAAATTCGCTCAAACATTGCAATATTGCCGAGTGTTCGCTACATTCGAACTTGCTACTAATAAAAGCCCGTCTTCCCCCTTTTTATCTCTAGGCGCTATTCGCCCTTTATCTCTATTACTATTAGCATTAGCATGCATGATTTTGATTTTCTTCTTCTAACCTATTGATTGATCGGTGTTTTGGCGAAAAAGTTATTTTCGAGAAATACTTTTGCATTTTTGATGCGTAAACGGCGTAATAGTTCGGCTATCGCTGCGATTAGTCTTGTTATGCAATATATGGATTCTAACAAGATGCAAATTATATGAATTATCACAGACTTTTCGATAGTTTTATTGCCTTTAATAGCCAGTAATGTATTCACCATGCAAAAGTAATTTCGCGAAAAATTCAGATGCGTAATTTATCGCCGCATTTAATAGCAAGATTAAAATGATTTTTCCTCTTTCGAAAATTGCACTACTTAGTTTTGTTTTTTGCGAGAATTTTTATCTTAATGCCAACATCTATTTTATTTGCACATGCGTAATTAATGTTATAAGATTTTTTGCAATGATGCATCAGATTTATTAGCTTGCTCAAATAATAGGGTTTACGTTTTGATTCAGTTGTAAATTTGCAAATATAGCTCATATTTCACACAAAGTACACATGATTTTTCAGAAAAACTTTCCGATTTTATACTGTATATTCTAAGCCAGACACACCGATTGAACATGAACAAATATTGCGTTATCAGATAAGCGCCGCGAATCTATTCTTGATAAAACTACAAGCCTCTTTAAACTTATTCAGTGCACATTTTCTGTTATACAGTATAATGTTACGTCAATTGGTAATTGCTAATATTTATAATTTGAGCACGAATTAATTGAGAGGTAATTTTATTGAATTATACTTTGTATTATTCATGATAATTGAGTAGTTTAAAATCTGTTCTAACCAGTATTTTTTAAAATAATTAGCAAATTAAAAATATTAATATTTATTAGTATTTATTAATTTAGTATTTTATTATCAAATAAGTCGCCAAACATTTCCATTGTATCTATTGCTGATTAATAATTTATCAAGATTATAAGACCATATTGTTAAATTAATAAAAACTTTTATATGTAATTGTCAGCAAATAATCAAGTAGATGTAAATAGCGTTAATTAAGCTGGTTAGTTTGCGCGTAAGTACCGTACTGTCAAACAGCGCTAACTCTCGATCTCTCGCATCGCAAGTCATTAATCAAAACATATATTCATTTTCTGATTCGATATTTGTTTTCGCGTTTGAAAGTGAAGGCGATTTTGCGAATTGTATTCAATATTCATGTATTAAATACACAGAAAAACATTAAAACGCTTTTCTCTCCAATTAAACACTAATTTCCTTTAAATAATAATAATGTCATTAAATAAGTAGATTCTCTCTGCTCTCTCTCTCTCGCTCTCTCTCTCTCTCTCTCTCTCTCTCTCTCTCTCTCTCTCTCTCTCTCTCTCTCTCTCGAAATTTTTGTTTAATCGATAGGATATGACTCATAGCAACAGTTCTAATAAGTTATTGACTTAAAACACGAGTTATTATTATTTTTACTTCTATTGACATATAATTACTAAATCATAATTACACATGCCAAAATGCTCCCATGTTCTACAATGCTCATTGTTTGCCTTTAATTTATTTAGTTAATTTACGCAAAAATTATATTTATTTAGCAAACACTCTGTTTTGTTAATTATGTTGCATTTATTAAATTTATAAATGTTTAATTAAAATATTTGTTGTTGTTGCTGTTAGAATGCGCATGTTAGATTTTGACAGCGGTTTAATTACTCAATTTTTGATGTAATTTAATTTATACATTGTCTAAGTTTTGTCAAGTTTAATTAAAAATTAATTAGTGGCAAATTAATCGCTTTACACCACCAAAAGTATTTCGAATATTTGTTGAACTCTAACATTATATCAAATTTATACAGTAGTTATGTGTAGAAAATAAATATTTTTAAACATGTTATATATCATCAACGTGCTATTTCTTCTAATTGAATACTAATTATAGTTAAGCCTATTTCCGAAATGTTTAAAAATATACAGCACATATATTTTCGTTCGCAAACTTGCTAGTTTTCATTCTTAAATACATTTTTAATTATACATCTCAAAAATACGATTCCAACATTATGAAAATTACGAAAATTATGAAAATTGCTTTTTGAAAATCTGTAACAATTTCTGCGGAATTTTTATTGCAGTTTCGGAAAAAAGTTCTCCTTTTGTGTTGAAAATAGAGTAACAAAAAAAAATCTGGAATTGCATTAAAATTTAATTCAATTTTTCACAAATAAATTATCTGCACTTTAAAGGTATCTTTTATTTAATACACACGAGAATAGAATTTAATAAAATATAAACTAAAATATAAGTGCAAAGTATAAATACGGGTGCGCGTCGGCTCGCAAATATTATTTTACATTGTATATTTTAACTGATGAAAAAGATGGCAAGAAACAATTATGTTAATTATATATATAAATAAATAATTACTAAATTGATTTAAAACATTAATTAGTTAATTTTACACTTACAGTATTAATTTATAAATTAATAGAACTCACTTTTATACTTGTTTTATATTAGGTCATTAAAAAATACTGTATTAAATTAATAAATTAATAAAATAAATATTATAAAAAATATATTGTAGATAATTACACAAGTACAATTTATTTTAGTTAAAATACATATTATTTTATTTAGTTACATAATAAAAATATTATGTACATTATTATATACCTAATATTTACACTTTTCAGCAAGCAAATATTGTTGCTATGCTATATGCGAGCCAACGCGCGCTAACATGAACTTTTTTATTTTAATACCGAAAAAATGGTATAAAAATAAGTGCAAAGTTTCTAAACTAAACTAAAATAAAATAAAATGTTTTTTCGCTCGCATTTAATGCACTGAAAGCAAACATATATTTTTTGTCGAGAGCTTAAACACTAAAGAAAATATAATTCAATTCCTATTTAATTCCCCTCCAAATCATTGTATGATATAATGCACAGTATATTGCGCTCGAAAATGTCCAAAAGTGAAAAAAAATTTTTATACTGTATAAAAACTAAAAATGTATTATTTGAACACATGTAGAGCGAGTGTGCAAAACGAAAATTGTTATTTAATATTCTTGAGGCGAAATATTATTATATTTTTGTAGTTTTTCGCGAAAAAAAAAGTTTTTTTTTTCGTAAAATATTTTGTAGTTTTCAGCTATCGATTGATTATATTTCGTATTTTTGTGTATGAATTAGAATACACAGTATATGCGCGACAAATGCATATATATTTTTATCTTCGAAATATACATTTTAAAAGATTTTTTTTTATTGAAAATTGATTTTTATTTTACACACTGTTTGAAGTATCGGGAAAATGTTCAGGATAAATTTGCGTTCGACTCGAATATTGCATATATATTGACTAATATTGTTATTTAGAGCAGTTTTTCGCGAATATATCGTTTATTTTCATTTCGAAACATATTTCAACTTTTTAAAGAGTTATTGCAGTCGAAACTAATCATGTTGAAATGAATTACGCAAAGACAAGCATGGCACTGTTCATAATTCAAAAACAGAAAAATTCAAATTTAAAAATTTTGCCTATCTTTGCGCGAAAACGAGGATTCGAGCGAATATTTATCACCCAGTTACAATTAGATAATAAATAGTAAATTATTTCTGTCTAAAAGCCATCGGAAAGAGCGAATGCGAACATAAATTCCAATTTAACCCCAATTTTCGAGTCGAACGGCGAACCCCTTCGTAGGCACTCCGGCAGTCGAAACATGTGTTTTGATTAACAGTCAGAGAGAGGAGAAAGAAGAGGAGAGAGAATAGGAGAGAAGAGACTGTTCTTAAAAAAAATTTCGCGGAGAGAGAGAGAGAGAGAGAGAGAGAGAGAGAGAGAGAGAGAGAGAGAGAGAGAGCCTCGCGTTTGGACAGCGATTCGTATGTTTGAGTGTTTAGTGAGAAATCTCGTTCGCTGTTGAGTCGCCGTCAGAGCCGTACGAAAGGGTGGATCGAATTGAACGCAATTCGCGATTCTTTCTGTCAGTCTCTGTATGTCATAAAACAAATCAAAAAAGACTTACGAATGAAGAGAACGAATGGAAGGAAAATGCGAAACAAAACAAAATTTATTATATTAACCGAAAAAATATATATACAGTGTATGTATGGGAAGGGAAGGCGACGGTTGCAGACAACTGGCCCTAAACTCCAAGGGTTAAGCTCCTCGGCTCGTATGCGCCGATTAAGTCTGAAGTATAAGTGCAATAAATTGAAACAAAATATAAGTTCTTTTTGTACTGTTTATTAAGTTTTTGCAATACTCACTGTGAGTAGGGATGGCAGAGGGCGAGGGGAACGGGAGAGCGAGAGCTGTATGGGAATGAGAGGGCGATGTGATATCTGGCGCTCAGTTTTTCAATATGTATATACAGTATATGATAGCGAATGTGAGATATATTTCGCATTCATTTGCATCGGATTCGCGAAACAGTGTTTCGAAACTCGCATTCGCTGTACGCCTGAGAAGTGGTATTGCATTCGTCGATACGAATCCGTTCGGTATTGTCGTCGCGAATGACAAATCATCTCATCTTTCGCTTTAATTGCAGTTTTGCTTTATTTTGTTTGCGATATATGGGCGCCATTAAGCCCAGGGTCTTGTGCGGCAATTAAACGCGCATGCTAGAATTTCGATAAGAATTTTTTTGCTTGCAATTAAATCCCGCGAACGATGAGCTGAATTTTATTTACATTTTAAAATTAACTGCTTTTTACAGTTCATAGTATACTGTATATCTGGTTGAGCGTAGTGTCGAAATTTTATGCCGTTTAATAAGTTTTTTGGTTTTTATTTTTCGAGTCACACTTCGAGATTTTTGCTTGCTTTTTTTCTCAAGTGCAAAACTGTCAAGCGCTATTTTTAGTTTCGTTTTGGGATTAAAATTAATCCATTAATAAAGACTTGCATACGATTTGTTTAATTAGTTTTTTATGTTAGTATTTACTGTATTTGATTTAATTACATTTCTCAATTTTGATGTGTTTAATTTTAGCAAGGATATTCGCAATCATATTAATAATTACTGTGCACACAGTTAACAGTTAATAAAATAAGTAGGAATATAAAAAAAAGAGAAAAAAGAAATACAATTTATTATACAGTATATGAGATGCGAATCGAGTTACACAAGGATTAGGCGTTTGAAGAGAAAGAAGAGAAGAAGAAAAAAATGTTTCGGAAAATAAATAACTGAATAAACAAAATGGAAATGAAATGAAAAACGATTTTTAATTAATTTTCGTAATGAAGTCGAAAGGACTCGAGAAATGCAGAACTCATTCTCATGTCGTATATAATCCGCATAAGTGTTAAAACTTTAGAACTGTTGGGGAGAGAGAGCAGGAGAGGAGAGAGAGAGAGAGAGAGAGAGAGAGAGAGAGAGAGAGAGAGAGAGAGAGAGAGAGAGAGAGAGAACGAGTCATTGAAATACACGTTTGAATGCGAGCTCTCAATCGCAAAGGCCTTTAAAACTGTTGTTCACCAGAAATATGAGCTAAACCTTGAAATACTGTTAATTTTTATGGAATATTAGTTTTTTTTCACTCGTTTTTTAATCTCTCATATCTTGCTTTTGAAAACAGATTTCTCTCTGACTTTCATTCAATTTTTATTTTTACATTTATTTTCCACTTTCTGTGTGTGTATTAACTGTTGGTTAAGAAGCGTTTCAATTAATTATTGATAGCTTTTTGCGCGCAATTGAGAAATTGAATATATTTTTCTTGAGTTTCTTATATTCTGTTTATTACATGTTACTTGTTTTCCGCAAAATAGAGTTTTGTACCTGTGCACAATCTACTGCTTTTTTAATTTTGTAAAACTATTTATTAAATATTATTTTGTATTTTAATTGAAGTTTTTTTTTCGGAAAATTTTTGTTTTGATTTTTGCGTAGGTTTTGCGCGAAAAGAGATATTTAATGTTTGAGTTTTGAGTTTTTGATTTTGAAAGTGAAAAACGACTTTATTTTCTCGCGAAGAATAAACGTATTGATTGTGTTCTCACATCTCAAACATTAATTTTCTCGTTTTTCAAAAAATACTTGACTTTATTTTATTTCGGTTTTTCTTTTTTAAACTGTTTGTTAAGCAATTATTTTGTAGAAATTTTTATTTTTAAAAGTCAATTCATATTTCTTGTCAAAAATTGTTTTTCTTGAAAATTTTCTACATTTCTTAAATTTTAAATATTTATGTTATGATACAATGATTTTTAATTTATTTTGCACAGCTTATTTTCTTATTTATTTTTGGTTTTAATAACTGTATAAATAAATTAATCAAATAAAACAAACTTTTCGGAAAAACGCGATAATTGGTTTAATTTAGCGATTATTTCTTACACAACAAACATGTTTAATTTTGTTGCTTATCGCATATCGGATAATAATTAATTAAAATAATTTTAGCATTATTAAAAATTTGCTTTCGATAATCGATAAAATTAATTAACAAATTAATAAATTATTAAAACACAAAAAAAAACAAAACAAAACGACATGATTTGAATCTGTAAAACGCACATGGCTAGATACTAGCAAGAACAAAACGGCAATTAAAACAGAAATAAAAAAAGCAGTTTAACAATAAAATTCATGTTTGAAAAACATTTTTAATAAAAATTTTGCGTAATTTTTAGACATTGAAAAGCAAACGAAAAAAATACGGAATAATAATGAATTGATTCTAATGCCTTCATATATCGCGAAAGTACACTGTAGTTTTCCCTTCGCATTAACCTCAAAGCCGCACAAATAATAATTGCTACAGTGTATTATCTACGCGTAATCTACTCGTATCTCTCGACTCCCTCTCCCGGCTGTTTGGGGCGACTCTCCGCACACTCTCGCGCTCTCCTCTCCCGTATCACTGGATTTCTCAATGCGTTCGCAAAATAAGCGATAATTTATTAATTGAACTCAATTTGCAATCAATTAATTCGTTTAATAGGACAGAGAACTTGAAAATTTCGAACCCAATCGCGAACTACATTATAAAATACTGTATAAAATATTACATATCAATATACTGTACAAATGTTTCTCCACAACATTTACATTCATTTTTCGATGTGTGCGATGTTTTGCAGTTTTAAACATGCACAATATTTTGACTGTTTTTAATTTGTTTTATTTTGTTTATTAATTAATATGCTAAATGTTTTTTATGCAGTTATAATATAAATTTTACATTGCTATATTATTTTTTATATGTATGTGAAATGTTTTGAAGTTTTAATTTAAGCATGCACAATATTTAGATTATTTCGACTGTTTTATTTTGTTTAGATTTAGTCGCAACGCTCGTTGAATTACATGTGCGCTGTTGTAGTTGTAGCATGCATATTAAATTTTGTTTTTGTTACTTTTTTCTCCATACACGTGGTTTCAGCTTACTAGAATTTATATCAATTAAAATTTGACCTGTTTATTTTTCCAGAAGATTTTTTATGCATATTTATTTAGATATATAATCTACGCTATGACTCACATATGTATTAGTTTTCGAATGTAATAAAAGTAAACGATTTTTTCGAAAATAAAAACATTTAATGTGTACAGATAAAATTAGTTCTGTGCAATTTGATAGATGAGGATATAGAATGAAATTATCAAATACAGTATGCTCGATTTTATGTTTTTATATTATGCACAAAATTTTGTTTAATATATATTGTTTATACAATTTGTTTATATATTTTTTTCGCTAGAGTAGTAAATTAATGTATTTTAGAATTAGATTGCTGTATTTTTGCACGACTAAACTGTGTAAAATATGGTTTTGAAATTATACATTGCATTTTTGCGATATTAATCAATTGTGATTAATATTGGCAAATGTGCATAGTTTAAATAAATGTGCATATTAGATTTTAAACAAGTTTTTTTATGCAATTAATTATAAATTGTAACATGCAATATGAATATTAAAAATACAATTTACAACGTTATTCGCGATTAACTTAGACATTAAACTCGGAGTTTTGAATAACCGAAACCATACGCAAAAGTGTACAGTGTAATTTTAATCAGCAAATACTCGAAACGGTTTTTGTTTTATTATTTTATCCAAATTGCAAAACATATTTTCGAGCGAAAAAAAACGCTAATATTTATATTGCATTAAATATATCTTCAATTTTCATATAAATAATAGACTTTTTTGACACAATTATAAAATATTATTAATAATAGTAATAATAATAATATATAATTCAAAAATACGTTACGCTATTCACGTATACAATATTGTTATGAGCGATAGTGAGAATTAGCGAATATAACAATCGCTCATACAATCAGTAAATTGTGCACTGGTTTT
>JAQIXC010000803.1:0-19848 GCA_034697605.1 Metabelba pulverosa | reverse complement strand
TTTTTTTATTTATGTTTTAATTTTGTGCGCATCTGTCCGACCGATCAAACTAATGGTTTTTTGGTTTAAAATTTACACTTTATTTACAAAATTAATTTGACTCTCAATATGAATATATTTGCTTATATTTTAGTCTACATTTTTAGCAAATTTTTCAATTATTCTCGAATTACATTTAGAAAAATAAATATTTAGTCTCCTCTTTAGTCTAACCTCTGTCGGTGATTGACTCAAATCGTGTTTAAAATTCTAAGTTTAAAATTGAGTTAAATTATGGAAAATATTATGTGAAATCATTAAGTTTAAGCACTACAATAAAGCTTTTACATTTTAAATTGCTAATTAGTTTTAAGATAATCTGTACAACACTTGAACAGTATCTAAATCAGTTAATTTATTATACAATAAGTATTTATATTGTGAATTTATTATTGAGTTGCTTATCAATTCTTACTTTTATCATTAGTTTTAAAAGAGTTAAATCCGTAACAAACTATTAAATATTTTATCAATCAATTCAATTTGGAACAAGTGTTTCAATTGAATGAGACATAAATTATTTGATACAAAGTTTCATTTCTTTGTAATTCAATTACATGTAGTCTACTGTAGTTCAAGATCACTACCACTGGTTTGGGTGGAAATTTGAATCAATGATAAACCTCGCATTTTCTCAGTCAATATATTTAAAAACAAACATTATATAAATCGAATTTGAAAAAATCGCATCAATTCTTAATCTGAAAAAAGACGTAAACATTGCGTGATATTTAAAGAAATTAATTAATTTAAAAAAAATTGCGTGAAATTTATAAAATTAAATATTGAAACTATTTTTCCACAAGTTATTTGAATATCATACATAATTTTAATTAATTAAAATATTTCCTTTCAATTGCATATCTTTAAGACACGAATAAAATTTCAATAATAATTAGCATTTAGACAGAAATCTATTTTTAGATTTTGATCGTTAGAAGCGATAGAATTGAAGTCAAATTCGTTTCGATAGCGTTTCAAATGAGATACATATGTGATGTGAAGTCTTAAGAATTTCTATTCTCTCTTCTCTGGCATAACAATTGAAATTCGAAAGTAATTACTAATTAAATATGAGTTCAGTTTTGGAGTCATTTGAAGCGAAGATTTTAATTAAAAGCCAATGCATTGGAAAAGAATTTCCGATATCTGACACTTCGATCAGAAACTGAGAAAATCCGAACCGAAAGCAAAATCGAAATCAAAAGAATAATTTTTTTCAATTCGCGTCTTAAATGTTATGAAGAGATAATAAAAAGTTTGATTTGAGCGGCAGATGTACTGTTAGTTTTAGAAAGGAGTGACTGCACGCACCGGTGGATTATTTAAAATCCGATTTTATATTATGTAATATTTGGTTTTTATAGTGAAAAACATGAAGTCAGCGATACGAGGAAAAGCAGTTTTTATACTGTGTATACTGTGCGCCTACAGTCGAGTATCGACTCGTGCTATACTGTGCAGTATTACCACAATTAATGTGCAATTGTTTAGCACTGGCATACTGTACAGCCTTTTTGCATAATGTATATACGAGAGACTGAGATAATGGTTGGTTGGTATGGTATGGACAGGAGAGTTGGATTGCATGAAGTGATGTGCAATCAGTCGGTTCGTGAAGCATGTCTTGTGGCATAAGGCCGGCGCCACTCGCTCTCGTCAGGCGTGGTTCGCGTATTGACTCAATTCTCTCTTCCCCTTCAAACCGCTCTCCGAAACACTTTCATCACAACTAATGCCAGAGTATTGTCACAAATGTCTCATATGTTTCGAATCAAACTTTTAAATGCAATTCAATGGCAAATAAAGGTTTGCTGTTAATTGAAAACCGATTTTCATATTCTATTTTTTCACTGCAATTCTGATCAAACTTTCAGTTACTCTAACCATAAGTTTATGACTTTTTCCAAAAGCTGTTTCAATCAAAATATTTCCGCAATTCGTATCAATTCTATTGTGTCTGTCTTTCACTAGTCTTTCATTGTTTATGACATTTCAAAAAAGTGATAATTTTTTTAAAATCCGATTATTATGATTGTTCCGAAAAAAGTTCCAAAATTTTCGTCTGAAAAATATGGTATAAATAAAACTGTCAATTAAATATCTAAATACAATTTTACATTTTTTTCTTTCTGTTTAAGTGACTTTTCTGTCAGAAAGTGTGAGAAAAAAGAGTATTTTTGGCAGTTTTCCAAAAAAATTTTGTATCGAAAAGAAAAACTTTTCTTTTTAAAGCCTTAATTTTGCCTAAAATATTGTACAGTTCTTAAGCAGTTTTTTCTGATAATTTGGATTCTCTGAGACGTGAAAAAATGAATTTCGAGAATAAGAAGCTTTTATTACACATTTTCTTAATTAGCCGTTTGTTTCGCGACTTTCATTGAATAGAAAGTATATATTTAGGAGTTGTTGGTTTACAATGCTCTTTATGTGATGTGCGATCAGTTGAAGCATATCGGAAGAGAATGTAGTTTTAGAGTTAAAGCCCATTTTATCATTGAGTGTTTTTTTTATCACCATGCTAAACTTTTTGTTTTGTCTTCCCTAACCGTCGCGCACAACAGGATCGCCGCGTTCGGGATCGCCGGCCTCTCATTCATTTATACCACATTCAGCGCCTCCACAGCCAACACATCCAACGCATGTGAGTCCACAAACTGCTAATCAGACAAACCAAACGACAACTCAAATACCGACAAAAGGCATTCGGGCGCCGAGGCCTTCATCCACGTCGTCGATCCCGCAGTTCGGTCCGGGTGTCAGTACAAAGACAAGTGTGATATTGAGGAACAAGAATAGCGTCGGTTCTCAACAGCAATCGCAACAAACAATAGTCGATAAGATTAAGCAATACAACAAAAGTGGTCAACAAATAGGAAACGGCGAACAAAGCAATCCACAAGTGGTGGCGAACGGCAAATGCGAGCCAACGGTGTCGAAGAGGACGAGCAGCAGCTCTGGCTTTAGTTCAGCCAAAAGTGATTCGAGTGCTAGTCTTTGCGGTTTAGATAACAGCGTCTCAACTGTTGCCGTCAATAAGATAAGGCCTGCGTTGAGCCAAACGGCGACCAAAACCCGCTCTAATCAGAGCTCAAACGCCAACTCAGCCAACACTACCGTTTCGCCCAATTCTAACACTAACTCTAACTCTAACTCTATTTCCAATATTTGTCTTAATTCGAGTTCTAATCAATCGAAGAAATGCGAAGAAAGTGCCAACAATTGCGATAATAGTAAGACGAATGCAAACAATACTAATCGAAGCACTAATTCGAGCGCAAAGTTCGGTTCAGTGCCCGTCAAACGCATTCAGCCGCCGAGGAGTAGACCTACTTCGACGATAATAGACAATACGTCAGTTCCGACGACTATGGCCTTCAACACGCAGTCGACTTCGAACACGTCTCTCACGGCGATCGCCAAACCTACCGCTGCTGTGAAGGGAACGTCGAAAGTGTTCGCCTCTGAGGACACAATTAGCCGAACGACAACTGCGCGCAAGTTTGACAGTCAGTCGTCAGATCCAGACCAGTCGACGCAACCCAATAGCAAAATGAAGACCAATTCAGAAAAGTGCGCACAACACCAGTCGGCGCCCAACCAGAAGCCAGAGCCCAGTATTGCAATGGTCTCACCAATTATGGCCAGAGAGCAGAATAGAGGCAATGGCCGCGAAGAGTCGGCAGAGCAGCGGAAGAGTTTGAAAGATCAACAGAAACGACAGGAATTGAAGGCTTCGACCGCTTCGGTGAGGAATGCCGTCAAACCGAGTGATGACAAACTGAAGAGTAAAGACAAGAAAGCGGACGAACGGCTCAGTCAACAACAACAGTCGTCAGAGACGCCGCTACAGGACTCGGCTTCGTCTTCGCTCGGGGAGGAAGAGTCGGCCAGTAATAGTGATGTCGACTCAGCTCTGGTCAACATAAAGCCAATGCCACCTCTTGTGCGGACATCTCAGTTCGCATTCATGCGAACCAATAACCAGTTCTCAAACGGAATGGTTTACTCGCGCTTTCCGAACAACTACTCGGCCATAGAGAACGGGTATATATCCGACTGCACAGTCAATAACTTCAGAGCCTGTTACTCAGCCACCGGTCCGAGCGGTGGGTATATGAGCGAAACGGAAGTCCTTTCTCCGCACTTCAAACGCAACCAAATATTGTCCGCAAAACCCGATTACATGAGTAGTCCAACGCATCGACACTATAACGACACCGACAGGTGAGCTCTTATGAGAACCCATTTCTCGAAATTGGTTTTCGCTCTCAAGTGAACCAAACGCGAGGAAAGCCATCAAAAACTATCTGTTCGTTGCTTAGCATCGATGCCATTAACGGCGAAACTGTTTTCAGTTTCTTCTCCTAAATCAACAAAATAACTGCACTTTTATTAATAGATTTTTTGTAACATATCTTCAATTGCAAACTCGAGACAAAAACGCTATAATCCTAAACACTTGAGCAGAACTTTGGTTTGAATTTAAAGCAAACTTTCTATTTATCTTGATTTTCTAAATTGATATTAATTTTAATTTACTCACAGATAGGACATAAGTTAGAATTTATGTTAGCATTGCTTCGAAGGCGAGCTTATCAGTCGTTTATCGTTTGAGTTAAACAAACATTAATTTTCATTAACATCGAAACCGCTTTATCCACTAAATCAACGCAAATTCGACATTTGTTTTATTTATTTCATATCATTTGAATTTTATTTTATTGTTTTTATTTTGACTTCCAGTGCCGCCAATGCCAGTGCCATACGAGCGGCCAATTTATTTGATTTAATGCACCCGAAGCACAACACTAGTACTAGTGCACATTATTCACCGCTTTGGTAAGAATTGTCACCAAAATAGACGAAAATGTGTTTTTATTTTCTCTTTCTCTTCATTTGTCGCTCTTTTTAATTAAGTGTTGATTTTGTTGTGAATTTGGCGAAACTTTTGCTTTTTCTCAAATGTCCCGACTTTTCAATCAATTGGCAGTCGTAAGCCTTACCTCGGATTATGTGATGCGATGTTTGGTTGCGTCCATTCTTTAGGCAAAACGGCTTCTTCTTCTCCACTACTGTTCTCTCCTCTTCTCTATGGCTATACTCTATACTGAGTGGAGAGAACCGATCGATATCTCTATTGCCATACTATACCACTGCTGGTGTTGTTGATCTCTGAATTAGATTTTTTACTGTTTTTCTCTCTCGTCTCTGCCTTTCCTTTTTCAATGTCTGCAGTCTTTTCAATAATTTTGAATTAAAATTCTTTGAAATGCATTCGTTTCCGATCTTAACTCAAAGATTACGTAATTATCGAAACACTGATTGCATTTAATTACGAAATTCTGTTTTGCATTCAACTAATTGTTTGTCTCAATCCGTACGCACAGTCTGGACGACAGCAGTTCGTTGAGCTCTGACCCGGGGATGATCAGCGGCACCGAAGCGAGTGGAACGACCACTACCTCGTCGATGAGCTCGTCGACCGGCGGCGATCCGATCACTCAATTCATGTCGAAGTCGAGTTCGAAGAATGGCTCGAATAAGAGCTCATCGAAAGCCAAGTCTAATATCAAGAAAACCGATTCGTCGATGCAGACCGACTCCATGTCGGCGCTCAGTTCGACCGCTGTCTGGAAGCGCTATCTCCACGAACACCACATGAAGATGAAGGCCAACAACACAGTGGCGCCGAAAGCGAATGGCGTCAACAGCGCCGGCAACAGCACCGCCAACGGCGAGGAGGGAACTAAAAGTCTGGATCGACTCGAAGCGAGAGTTAATAATCTGTCGAACAGTAAAAAACTGATCAATAATTCGAAACTAATTGAAAGACACGACAGCTTTGATTCGATAAAACACGGAATCAATAAAAACAATTTGAAACACGATTTGAGTCTATTGTCGAATAAGCGGCCGCTGAGTAGTCCGAGTTCTTCGCGGAATGGCGTCACCACAACGCCCGGCCCTGTCCTCAAGCAATATACGGTTCAGCGCCAGAGTCACAAGAATCGGGCGATGGCTATGATGGGTCAGAACCAGTCGGACGCCACTCATTCAGACACTGAATATATTCAGCAAAAGCAACAAAACAACGCTTACCAGCACTTGGTGTCCAACAAATACTCATATATGACATCTCCGGTCAGACAACGCGATGTTAGCTCAAGACTCTCGTCATACGCAGACATTGGCGGCTATGGCGGTGCCGGCGATCAGTCCGGGTTAGGTCATACGTCGATGAGTCCATGGCTACAGCGGCACGCGTTGGCGCTGCAGAGGAACGCGATGACAGAGGCCGAGAGCATGGAGTCACTGAATGGCCCGCTTTCTCTCGATTCGAATTACTTCGTCACTCGACAGCACTGCGCGTCTTCGCGGCCCAACTCGACGGCAGTCCGACTGCGAGAGACGGCGTCTGCGTCTCCCTCTCCCGGATTCAGTTCAGCACAAAACAGAGCGAAAGACCAATTCATAAGAAACGGATCCATTCGGCTGAACAAGAACTCTGAGCCGACATCTCAACCGACTTCGCCGACGCGTTTTGCTAATCACGTGTACAGTTCGCCGAACCACGAGTCGGGGCTCAACATATCGATGAGTCAGCGCTCGGCCGCTAACACTGCGCCGAACGGCCAATTTGGGCTCAACTCAAAGGAAGATCTCATTCACGGCTCTCAGCTATCGCTGGTCTCGACCTCATCCATGTTCTCCTGTTCCGTGAGTTATATATCAATGGATTTTAATTAAATTTTTGAATTGAGTTTCACTTCTTTCCGCATTAGTCTCAGAACTCATTTACAACTAGTGATTAATTTATATCGCAATCAAAGCCAGGACTCGAGTATACAGTATAATACATAATATAATATCAAATATAATATAATTTAATGCAATAGTGTTTTAATCAGTTGTTTGGGTAGTGTTCGGGCAGACAGTGTTGATATGTTTGCTTTTGATTTATGATACTTGAAATCTATGCGAATTAAGCAAATCTAAGCACTTATCGCGTTCTGCCAGTCATTCACTCATTCATTCATTCAATCAATTAATACAGTTTTGGCAAACATTTAATTAAAGCGAAAACACGTATTCGAAACACTTATTCTCATTAAAATCCAGACATTTTTAAACAACAGCTTTAACTCAATTTTATTCGTTTTCTAAAAATAAATTTGATTTTTATTTTCTCGTCTTATTTGGAAAGTTTCTGTACAATATCTTTCGTTATATACAGTATATTTAGACATAATTTCAATAATTATTGTAATTTTGTTTCAAATTTTGCGTTTATTCAGTCAATCTTTCTCAGCATAATTTTCTCAAGTATTACCGTTTAGTTTATTTTTATACAGAAATGTTTTTTAATAGTAAAATGAACTTAATTCTTACTCATCCGTTAACAATATTAATAATTTTTAAATGTACTGTACAAGTTTTTGATTTATTTAAAAATACACTGAAATTGAGTACAAAACCTGAAAAATATTTTGTTTTATAACTTATTTTTCAACTTTATGAACATGGCTTTAATTTTTCGAGGTTTATCAGTTTATTTTCTTTTACAATTTTACATGCTATTTATATGAATTTTTAGAAAACTGATAATTATCTTTTATCCTACTTATGCATAAATCCATGTCTTTATTGAAAAAATAATTTCTTTTATATTTTTATATCTTACATAACAAACCGTACGTTTGATTTAATGAGAGATAAGATTTAATTAATCAAATCCGATATAAACTAAATAACAGGAAAACACTTAACACACAAAAAAATGTTAAGTTATTTAATAAAGAAAAAAGTTTATAATTTTCTAATTATAATTCAGCGATCTGTGCCAAAACCCTTTTATTGGCACTGAAAATAATTTTTGCTGTTTATTATTGATTCGGTTGTTCACTCAATAGTCAATGTTTTAATATTCTTATTATTAATATTTGCAAAACATTAAACATATTAATCAAAACGAAAAATTAGTTCAAATGCGAGAATCAAAAGGCCGTTCGGATAATGAGATTTCGAGTCTGCGATTCGGTTTAATTGATTCAAATAACTCATAATTTTAATCAGAACTTGAAATGAAAAGGCGACACAAAAACTAAATAAATAGAAAAATGTAAACTAGTTAGATTAGAAACTAGATGTAAATTTACGATCGTAATGATAACGCGAATTATCGCTGCCTTTTTCGCGCTCACCGTCTACTCCACGAAAAGCCAATTGACGTTTATAGCCGAGAAATTAATTCGCAAATTAAATCGGTTTTAATCATGTTTATCTTAATAGGCGATCAGATTTTTTCTCTTCTCTCGGAACTGCAGCGAATGAATGAACTAATCATTCAATTGTTTGACTGCACGACAAGTGCGGAGAAGAAACAAAAACACAAAAACATAAAAACAGAAAATTATCTTAAAATTTTAAACAGTTACTAAACAGCTATTATCCCGAATCGAAATCATGTCCTAATCAGTTAAAATGTTATACTTTTTTCTTTTTTCGACATCGAATTAATCATGCTCTCGAGTGCAGACTGTATTTAAAAATTTGTTTTTCTTTCGTACGGCTTATCTCTGGCCAGACGGACGATAAGAATGGACACGAACTGCGGAAAGTGCGGCGCGATTTGGATGCGGCCAATGAGAAGGTGTCGACTCTCACCTCTCAACTCACCACTAATGTAAGTCAGATGTAGCCAACCCTTCGAATGTGTGCTCAATGTGCTGGCACTGCGCGTACTGTAAAGAGATATATTGGAGCGATGCAAATGAACAGGGTAGAAATATGCACATATGTTTCGAGTTGGAGTGCACGCGAACAACGACTTTTATTTACATCCGTCACGAGTTTAACGCCTAAAAGCTTTTCTGCGCCGAAAAGCATTTGTTTGTGGCCTTCGATTCACGGCTCGCGTTGGCGATACGAACGCCGAAACCCATCGCTCGCTCGCTATCTCTCATTCACTCGGTTTTTGTCTCTAATGTATGTGAAAGACAAATATTGTTCTCATTATTAGTTTTCGAGACCACTATTATGCGCTATAATGAGAGACGCGAGTGAAGGCACACATACGCAGAGAGAGTAGACGAACCGTTTCCGCGTTTGCAATGCGTGTGCGAATCGCTCTCCGGTTTTGTTGTAATGAATTATCAAATTACACAAAAATGCTTGTGTTTGGGCTTTCGGTTTAAAGTTCAGCTACTTTTGCGGTGCAAGCGATCGAAAATAACTATTTGCTTTCGATTAGGCGAACAGCAAATTCGAAATTATAAACTATTAAAAAACATGATTACCCGGATTGAATCGAAACAGAAATTCCCAAGTTTAAAGCATTTTTTCGTATTTTCCAATCTTTTAACCCCAACTCGAAGATAGTTTGATGTCTCGAAGCGTTTCGAGAGTTTGGAGAAATTTGTTCGTTTTATTGTAAATCCAGTGCTCGACTAAATGTAATTTTTGTGGAAATTTCTACATTGCAAACAGTGGAACAACTTTTTCATTCGCGAGACATGTATTGCACTTAAACTGTAAAAAATGTAATTAAGACGATTGGACGGGAAAATGAGAAGTGTTGCAGAAAATTAATTCGAAGCAAATATTTTTATTGTCGTTATTGCGGCTATAATTAAATTTTGTGCAAAAAATATAATTAATTTTTTGCGCATTTCATTGAATTACGGTTTTTGCCGACAAGAAAGGGCCGAATAGTTAACTGTTTTGCGTTGCGAACCGTCGGCGCTGGCACTGGCGATAAATTCTCATTTCCTATGAATTGTTCGCTTCGTACGCGTTCTGGTGGTGTGGGAGGACTGGGAGGGTCTGTGGTTCGACTGCTGTGTTTTAGTACATTTCTCATTAAATTAGTTCGCTTTTCATGTCTTGGTTAGCGGCTATGGATCAGAGGCCGAGTGTCTGGTCTCTAATCTCTGTGTGTTTTGAAAGGCATCACAAATTGTTTGAATAGAGCGAAGCGAAAAAAACAGGATTTTGTTTGCAGTATACGAGAGGTATACTCTGTATACGACTTTGTTTGTGCGAGAGTTTGTCATCCCTGTGCAATCTGGACAGTCGTACGGCTGCAACATTCGAAAGACATACATCAAACTGTGTTCCTCTCAATAGAATTCGAAGCACTAGTGACTGGTCTCGCGAACACTCGTCTGTTCCTCGCATTTCGAGGGAATCGCTGTTATTATTATATCGAGAACTGCGAACGCTTTGCCTCTAAACTAAAGCCTAAAACTCTCGTCAATTCACTCTCACTGTTGGACTCGAATAGAGTTTTATTCTTAGCGACTCCGGGAGAGGACTTGTTAGCGAATGCGTGCGTTTCAGAGGCTCAGAGAGCAGAGCAGCTGTGCGTTTGTGATGTGTGTTCGCGATGTGTTTGCGAGACTGAGACGCGAGTCTCAGAGTCTGTTCCTATCATATCATCCATTTTAGTCATTTCACTCTCAAATGAGAGACCAATGAGTTCGAGTGAATCTAATTTTGGTGTTATTTAAGACTCTCTCTGTGACTCTCCGTTCGTTCGTCTCGAATCTCATCTCCTTTCGTGCCTTCAGACCCGAGCAGTCAGTCCTCGAGAGCTAATCATTCGCTTTTGAAAATCAACTTTTTCTAACTCTCGACTCCTAACGAGAGTAGAGGAAAAAGTTTTTCTAATCTTTTAAAGAAAAGTTATTTGCTTTGAGCGGTCGGTGCTGTGATTTGAACGCTCGGCACAAACGCATAAACGGCATTAACGACTCGAGTGAGAGATCGAGATGAGAGAGAAATATAGCATTTCGTTCGTCTCTCCTGTGCTGCTCAACAGCTATTCGTTTATACAAAAAAGTAACTTTTGCTTCAAATAATAAATTATAATAATAATACTTCTGATACTGAGTTATACGTCTAATAATAATTTTTTTGCGAACCAAGTATTTGGTTATAATAGATATTTAGTCGTGTGTTGTGTTAATGCACTTTACTTTCCAGATGCGAGTTTGTGACCTAAAAAAAGTAAATTTCAAACTTGTTGTGGCGCTTAAGGCGTTATAGTCGCTGCCGAAACCATTATATTTTGTGATGAATTTAAAGCTAAAAAGTTAAACCAATCCACATATCAAATGCGAATCAATGCGAATGACGATAATAGTGATGTAAGAGGCCGTGAAATAAGCGAAAAACTCGTTTGCAGTCAAAGCAAAACTGCGGAGAACTCCTTCTCCTCTCGCGGTCCTAAGCGACGGAATGTTTCGATTCAGTCGAAAAAAACGCCAAAACAATAATATCACTGAACGAGTGCTGGGATTATCTCTCGCTCTCTCGCGCATACAGTGTATGAAAAGATTGAATAAATAAAATAGTGGGAAGTTTAGCGAGTTTTGCGCTCAATATTTTATATGCCTACTTTTTATCACAACAACAACTGTAATAATGTACACAACTGTGCAGTTTCACCCGTACTCTTGAACAGATCGGTTCAATACGGCTGGTGTTTCAACACGATATTCAATTCACCTTTTCGTTCGCCGTTCAACTATATCGACAGTTCTTGTTGCCAATGCAAACACAAAACGCTCAAACATTTTGTAATTGTTTGCTAATTAATAAACTATTTAACTATTTTTTATCAACAATGCTATCGATGCCTATTAACTCGTGTCGTCTTATCGATGCTGTAATGTGAGCCCAATTATTGTCGTTTCAATTGTTTTTATATTTGTTTTTCTGTCGATTCGTTTCATTTTTGAATTTATTTTCGCAAAAAGAGTTCAAAGTTTTGTCTGTCTTTGAGTTTGAAATTTGAAGTTTGAAGTTCTGAGAGATTTTATTGCATTTAACGCATCTATAACTGCCGTCCGATTGAATGGAAGAGAACTCTCAGCTCAAGGCTGTCTATCACTTAAGTGTTTCTGCATTTGACGAATAAATTAATGCAATTTACGAAAGTTTTTCGATAATAAAACTGTTTTTAAGTGACGCTAACTCTAGTCTCCAATCGAAATAAGATGTCTATCTATTGCACTCTTCCGCGTAGACATCAATTCTCGGGCATTAATCAGCGCCGGAATACTATAGTGAGCGCAGAGGAGGCGCGACAGTTGGTCGACGATCTCTTCAATCCGATCGTTGCCTACGACTGCGATGACAGTAATGACCACAACTACGAGACCTCTCAAAACGCGATCCAATTTAATGGAGTCAACAGAACCGAAGACTACATTTACGGCTCAAACGCTTCCGACGCTAACACTAACGGCAATAATAACATAGAAAACAATTTCAGTTCAATTTATGGCGACTACTCGTCACTCGCGCGTAGTTCGCACTCCGAGCAGAGTATGGGTGCAGTCATACCCAACGGCACCCGAATCGCCAGCAATCACACCGACAGTACAACGAATGCGGGTAACGGTGCGAACAGTAGTACGAGTACTACGACAGCGATTCGCAGCAAAAACTCGGAAATGAGTACTAATTCTACGAAATTATATTACGCTTTCGATAACTTCGAAGACTTTCGCCGCAGGCGTCGCAGTCTAGCGCCTGATTTCTACGGCGGAGGCCTCACCGCCAGCCTCTACGGCACCGACTCGGCCTACGAGTCGTCGTCGCCGAGCTATGAGTCGCTGAGAAGCGATTCGGAGCAGAAGCTGAAGAAGAAGAGCAAATACTTCACTTTACCGAATAGAAAGTCGAGCGGAAAGAGTAATCGACTTAAGGATAACGTTCACGAAATCGCTAAAAGTTTAGCCGAAAATAATGGCATTAATGCGAGCAATAAGAGCGCCAACACTGCACTGTCATCGCTGTCTAATAAAGTGGATACAAATCGCAATACAAATGGCAATTGTGTGGCAAAAAGTGCTGTCAATCACCAGGAGTTTCACTGTTGCTGTCGTTCTGGTTGTCATTCAAATAATTCCAGTCATTTCAGTCGCACTACTAATTCGGTTGCGAACGCGGGTTTGGCTCTGCATTGCTGTCAGCAAATGCTCGAAACGCTTTGGGAAGAGCCCACTGTCGAGGCATCGGCGCTCGTCAGCACCCGAGCGCACAATTACGACCACTTGAGCCGCATTCTCAACAAGTCGTGTACCGAACCTACGAATAAAATTGAGGTCTAATTCTCTTATAATCTCTACTCCTTTGCCTAACTTATGATTAAAAGGAATATAAAGTTTGGGTTTGTAGGGCACCAGTAGTTTAGAAATTGATTGACTCTCAACTGAATCAGTGATTCAAACATCAAAATTAAGTCTATATTTAGATAAGAATTCAATCCTATTATTACTTCTATTGTAATTGCATTATAATTTATATAAAAAAATAGTTTATTCAAAGATTTTTCAGTAATTCCTTTCTTTAGACAAATATAGGATTTAAACCAAATCCGTTCGATTCGAACGAAACGCGAAATTAGATTTTCGCTGAGCTTTGAAAAAATCAAATCTAAAGTAAATGACTGACGAATTGATACCCGATTTATAGTACAGTTAATATCATATAATAAACAAAACAGAAGACATAAAAACCAATCAATTCGTTTCAACAGTTTTGTTAAACTCGAAAAAGTAGTTCGCAATTTAAAAATAAATTAAATTTTATGGTAAAAAAGAAGAAAATAAAAAACATAAAGCAAAGCAAAACAGTAGAAACAAAAACCTGACAAAGAAGTAGAAAAGTTTTTCGTTCGCATTATTTGTTTTCAATGCTTCGATTGTATCTAATTTCCAATTTATGTCTTTTTCGCATTCAAAGACCTCATAAGCTATAACTTAAACATACGTTTCTAAGCGTTAACTCACTGTATATACAGTATAATTCATATCTGTTTTACGATTTTATTTATTTTTTAATATTTTTCTCTTTCTCTGGCGAATAATATCCAAACAAATTGTAGACTTAATTATCATTATTGTATGGCTCGCACTGTAAAGGTCTCCAGTGGAGAGACATTTCAATTTGAAAACAATAATTGTATTTAAATCCGGAGTACATGTGCGCGATGTGAACGCATTGATCCAACGCCGAGCCGTAATGTCCTAATTCCGAAGTGTTTGACCCCTTGTCTCAGTCGGCTGTTCACAGAATTGGACTCATTGTGGCGTAACTTTTATTTTGTTCTTTCCTCGCGTTTCGATTTAAATGCGCGTAAAAAAAGTTTGCGTTTATTACATAACATAAAACATAAGTTTAGTTTAATTTAATTTTTTTGCTTCACTCGAAACCTCTTAATTCTATTGTTTTGTCGAAAATGTCGAAACAAAAAGCACTCAAACGTATTGCTGGCGAACGCACTATTTGCTGCTAAACTCTAACCATTTGTCTCGAATTCGGTGTCAATTTAGGCCCATATGGTCGCGGCGTTCGAGCAGTCGTTGTCGTCGATGACCGCTCGACTGCAGCAGTTGAGCGCATCGGCCGAACTGAAGGACTGCGAACTCGAGCGCTTGCGGAACACAATCGAAACGCTGCGCCGACAGGGCTCGGCCGCCGAGGCCAACAACAACTACAGCGCGTCGAAGCACTCAAGTAATAGCAAAGTTGTTAAAACCGCTTCACTTATTAGAAGACATACCTTTAGCACCACTACTAACGATGGAAGAGCTAACGATGGTTAGGATCCCTTTCTATACTAATCACTCGATTTTTGATTATTTATAACACTTTTGACTAAACACTAAACCACTCACTACTAACTTATTCCCAATTTTCCACTAATTTATTCGTATTTTTGTTTTTATGCCTTATTTACAATTCAATTACAAAATTAGCGAAAATATGAGTTTGAATTTGAATTGAGAAACGCTTAACAAAAACGCATAAAAACTAATTTCTTAGTCAAATGATGAGTTGTTTTTCAATGTTTTTAAAAAACTTGTTTCTAGACTACAATTCCCGAATGACTCGCCAGTTATCCACCGAATCGGTGTCGAGCATATCGAGCGGCACCGACGGGTCAGTCGCGCACATGAAGTCGAAGAAGAAATCGAAAACAGCGAAAATTCTGAACAATTCGAGCTCTGGTTGGCTCCGGAGCTCATTCACGAAGGCTTTCAAAAAGAATAAGTCGATTGTGAAACGCGACGCTCTGTCCGACGCCGAAGTGATCGGCAACGGGTCGGGCAATGAGGGCGACTCGAGTTCGGTTCCCAACTCTCCCATGTCTTCGCGTCCGTTCCGCTCCGACTCGAAGGCCAATGATCTGAACGAATCAGAAGCGGTTCAGGACTTGAAGCGACAGCTGAGGGAAAAGGAAATGGTTTTGACTGATCTTCGACTCGAATCACTCACTTCTGCCCATCAGTTGGAGAACTTGAAGGAAACGGTCAATCAATTGAGGGCTGAAATGCTGAATCTCAAGCAGGACAACGACCGACTCAACCGTCTCGTCAGCTCCAAGTCCTTGGCCTCGTCTCAGAGCTCAATGACGTCTGGAATCTGCGTTCCGAACAGTCAGACCACCAATGGGTCGACATTTTCGGGCCGACAGAACGGAACGGTCGGCGAGAATGACGGCAATAGTGTCGAGAGCTTAGAGATGGAAGCCGTGACTAACGCTCTACTCTGCGAAGGCGGCAAACTCGTGACCGTCGGCTCCGGCACTCATATCATTGCATCACTCGTAGTGACGCCGAAGACAAATTGGGATCAATTGGATCTAATGATCAAAAAGTCGTTTAAAGATCACATCAATCGAGTCGATGCCAACTCCGGCTTAGGTCTGACTTTGGATGCATTGGCCTGTTATCAAGTCGGCGCCGAAAAGATCAAACGCCTGATTGTCACCAATAAGTCTTCGTCGATGTCATCGAATCCAGAATTGCTTCCATTCGGGTATTTAGTGAATGAAAACCATATATACCTTCAGTTCAAGTCTGCGTCCGATTCGCTCGTATTCGACACTTTGACTCCGAAGCCAATCATTCAGAGATATATCGGTCTTCTCAACGAACACCGACGGATCATACTGTGCGGTCCGAGCGGTACCGGAAAGACATACATTGCTCACAAAATGGCCGAATATCTCGCCATCAAACGGGCGACAGAGGGTCGAAGCCCGGGAACGCCGATCGAGTGCTGTCCGGCCGGTTCGATCGCCACGTTCAGCGTTGACCACAAATCAGCGAAGGAGTTGCGCGCCTACCTGTCCAATGTGGCCGAGCAGTGCGAATCGGAAACACTGTCTCTACACTTACCAACGGTTATAATATTAGATAACTTACATCACGTCTCGTCGATCAATGAGGTCTTTACCGGATTGATGAACATAACGCACACCAAATGGTTTGTCGTTTTTGACTATTATTTTAGTTTATATTGATTTTAGTTATTGTTTTGTTGAGAAAAGAGTCGAAAACAAATCTAAAACTTTGACCTCATATTCCGCTTTAAATGATTTTTTAAGAAAAAGAACAATTTTTTCATTACTTTAATTGCTTTTTATGATTACTTTAATCATATCTTAATTATTAAATTTTCAAACAATTATTAATTTGTCGACAATTTGAAAAAATAATTGCATTTTTGTTTCTACTGATATGTTCTGTCATTCATCCGATTTTGATCTAAACCCTAAAATTTTGTATTTAATTAATCAAATTAGTCTTGTGTTGAAAGGGTTTAAGTTTTATAATTAAAAGTCTAAATTCTCCCTCTATTCACAAGGCTATGCGAAAATAATTTGAAATTTTCCGAAATAATTATTTATCAGATTTAAGGTAAAGCAGAAAATTGGGAACAATTTTAAGCAACTCTGCACTCAAATTGATATCACATTTAATAGAACTTCAATTTATGGTTATTTTATTTATATATGTTTTTGGTGTTTATTATTAAATTTCATTTAATTACTTAAAAAGCATTTAATTGAAAGCTAAGTAATTATTACAAAAATAGTCATTAATTAAACTAGAACGAATTTTGGCAGAGAATATTAATCTTGATAATAAGGAAACTTAATCGGAAACTGTCTTCTCATTGCAAACACCCAGTCCTTACATAATCGGAACGATGAATCAGACGACATGTACGACCACTAACCTGCAACTGCACCACAACTTTCGTTGGGTGCTCTGCGCCAACCACATGGAACCCGTCAAAGGCTTTTTGTGCCGATTCCTCAAACGAAAACTGATCGAAACCGAAGTGAAATTCGCGGCCAATAACCTGACCGCCAGTCCCGAACTCAATAAGATTATCGATTGGATTCCGAAGCTTTGGAATCATTTGAACCGATTTCTCGAATCGCACTCTTCGTCTGATGTGACCATCGGTTAGACGGCGACTGAAATGCTTTTTAATTTATGTTTGAAAATCTTCAAATGTTTTGCCCGGATTAGGTCCGCGACTATTCTCCTCCTGTCCTATCGACGTGAGCGGCTCTCAGGTCTGGTTCACCGATCTCTGGAACTACTCGATCATCCCATACGTGGTTGAGGCGACTCGAGAGGGCATTCAGATGTACGGCAAACGCAACCCATTCGTCGATCCGACCGAATGGGTGTGTGAGACATATCCCTGGTCTTCGGGCGGCGACTGGATTCAGCACTTGTTGCGCATCCGACCCGAAGACATCAACTACGAGAGCGACAAACCGAACGGTTCGAATCCGAACGAGACTTCAGCGCAAAATTCTAGTGACCCTCTCGTAAGCTATCGTTTAAAATATTCGACACTTTTTCCGACATTTCTTTACTTAAAACTCGTTTTCTCTTCATATGAATAATTGATTTTTATTTTCTCTCAAATAGTTTGCCATTAATTTCTCATAAAATCTTTTTTCTATTTTTTTTTCTCATTTTTTATTTTGTTCCGAAACTTTGCTTTTTGTAACAAGTCTTTCAAAAATCAGATAAATGAAATAATTAATTCGACTATTTTTATCTCAAATTTGATGATGTAGTTGAACATGCTGATGCGACTTCAAGAGGCGGCTAATTATTCGAATTCTAGTCAACCAAATCAGTCCTATAATCAAAACAACAACAATAATCATAATAACAATACGACTTCCGTTTCAATTGTCAATTCGGGTTTAGAGTCCACTTTGTAATTGAATTTTCGAACAAAAATTTTTAATACATTCTCTCTCTTTTCACATCGCGATAAATATATACAAAACTAAAAATTTTTATATAGTTTTTTCAATTTTGATGTTGAGATTCCTAAGTCAATGACTTCTAGATTAATACAATAAATTAAATGCTATCATATAAACATAATTTAATATATTATACAAACAAAAAGAAGTTTTATATCATTTTTTAAATGTAAATATTTTATTGCAGTAATTAATTAATGTTTTTGTGAATAAAAAATTTTAATACTTAAATAAAGTGTCACTTTATATAAATCAATTTTGATTTTCATTCTCAATCTCTTCCCAACATTTACAGCACATTTGAAAACATTTGCAATTTTTACTGATTTTTATTAGTCTTAAAAAGTTGTTTCAGTTTTATTAAATTTATTCTAATTTATTATTAACTGATTTCTATCTAATTTTATTATTTCTTTTCAAATGAATACAAAGCACATAAAACTTGTTTTCAAATCTAAATTTAGGCTTAAATTTAATTTAAAAATAATAAATGTTTAATCATTTTCCTAATTAAAGTAATAAACACTTAATTAACAAAATTAAGAATTATTAGGTTTAGAATAAAATTGTCAATTATAATTATTATACAATGCTTAAATTAGGTAATACAGAATGTAATTCTGGGTAGTATAAATTATATATCATTTTTATCCGGTTTATTCATTGCATTAAACAAAATTCAAATTAGTTCTAAATTAAAGCAAATTTAATGTTTAGTTCAAACACTTAAAGCAAAGAATTGTAAATTTTTGACTTAATCTCTGAGTTTGGGTGTAATTCAAATGCAGAAATTGTTTTACGACTCGTCTCAGCCTTTATCTGAGACATCATTTGTAATCTTTAAGTTTGAATAACTTTTTTCTCTCAAATTCTACAAATGTTTTAGTCAAACAAACAATGATTACAATTGAAGTGAGAATCGCATTATATGGCCTACGCTTAGAGGTAATGGAAATACATTTCGAATAATTTGGTTCAACGAATGCAAACGTAATAATAGCGGTTGACTGAGACGGGCGTCTGGTCTCGCAGTTCGTGAGAGTGGTGTTCGCTGGGCGTCGATGAGACACTCAAACGCTTTTTTATGGTATCTCTTATTTCTGTTTCACCCAATCCTAATGAGACCGCAATAAATCAATCGCTCTATGAATTATTCGATCATAAATTACACAGATTAACATAAATGCAATTTTATATTCATTTATTCAAACCATCTCTACAATCATTTATTCTAAATTTTAATTCAAATTCATTCAAAAAATTTTGCCGAATATCTAAACAAATTTGGAATTTTTATGTGACATGTATTCCGTAAAAGAAGAGGTTTGGGTGCAGTTTAAACTTTAAGCTGTCTACTCTTAAAGTTCTTACAAGTTAGAGAGTAAACGTAATTCGCAACTTTTTGTCTATTTGTAGTTTCGATTTATCTTCAATTAATTTATTATCAATCGTAATATTACGTTATAATAACAAACAGAAGAAACTCAATAATTATAATAACTATTTCGTGATTCAGTTATTTTGTTCTCTAATCAAATTCTAAAAACTAAACATACATATTATTTCTACATAAATAATATATTTTCAATAATTTTAGTCAATATTATTTAAAGCAATTCATTGGGTGTAGTATCCTTACTAGCTAAAATACAGAATCTATAAATAAATTTCAAATATGTATTTTAAAAATTTTGCATTAAAATATTACT
>JAQIXC010000802.1:0-19848 GCA_034697605.1 Metabelba pulverosa | reverse complement strand
CTGCTTACTCGCATTTGCTTGTTCTGACAGTTTCCACACTTAAGAATATTTTCCAACAAATTTCGAAATAAATTCTTGAAAAAAATTATATTTTTAAATAAACTGAATAAATAGCTTATATTATAATTTAGTTTTATGTTAATTAGTGAAGTGCAAAATTAGAATTTGCAAAAAAAAAATTTAATTAATTAGTCTGTACAATGAAGTTAGTATTAGCACTAGAATTACTATTCTATAAATTACCATTATACAATTCTGTAAATTGCATAACTGGCATGTTAATTAAATTTAAAGAAGAAATTTTTATTTATTTTTCTAAATAATCTATTTTGCAGTATATATTTGGAAAAATAGCTTTTTCATAGTGGTTGGCAGAATTTAAAAATGCGCATAGTTGTTTTGTTTTGGCTGTCCAACAGAGAGACAGAGCGACAAAGCTCGCGATGCAGAGGCTAGAGAGTGACGACAGCAAAGTGGCATTAACTTATAATGTATATTTATGTTTTGAATACGAATTTCGCGACACCTTTCCTAATATTTTGTGAAAGCCGTCGCTATATTTGATTTTGAAAACTGACGACAGAATAGGCGAGAATAGGGCAGTTGGCTGTTGGCTGGCGGCCGAGTAGTCCGAATAGTCGCTACACATTTCGTAATGTATTTTCATTTCTTGCGCTAAACTTTTATTTTATTATTATATAATATCTAATATATTTCTCTTCTTGTTTCGACCGCTTTATATAAAAGAATTTTTTGCGCTTTTTATTCTAAACGTATGCAATAATATCCACTTGTTTTTTCATATAAAATAAATTTATATTTTCATAAAATGCTATCAAGATTATTAGAATTTATTTTGTGTCCATTCATATCAATTCAAATATGCATTCGAAACAGTATTTCAATTGTGTTTTGCCAACAAAATGTCAAATGTATTTTGGGATTTTTGGAATTTTTTGTTCTACAATAACTCAAGTATTGATTTGATATATGATTTTTAATATTAAAACACATAAATCAAACATTGATTTCTAAAATTACAATAGATAAAACAAGAGATAGCTTTAATTTTGTTTGTTATTTCCAAACACGATATTAATTTACATGCTTTAGTTTTATAAACAAAATTATTTACTTGATTTTTGTATTAATTCTAAAATTTGATTTTTATGCATTCTAAATGCTTGGCAAACTCTTAATTATTTGTTTAAAGAATATATTTGTTTAATTTATTCAAATACGTTGCATCAAGCTATCAGCAAAAATTATTCCGAATAAATTTTTATGTTTTATCAATAAATAAATTATATTTTTTATATAAAATAAATAGTAACCTATTATTTGCTGATTTTTTTCAGAAAAAAAGTTTATATATAAATATGAAAAAACTTTAATCTAGTTTTGAATTTTGATGACATATTATTTATTCTGGAAAATATTATTATACATTCAAATAAAACTATTTGTATTTCAATATATTTCAGAGTATGTTTAGCAGAAGAGAAGAAGAAGTATTTTTCGTTTGGATATAAGCATTCAATCGAAAGCATAAAATTGTAGAGAAAAGCCTAAATAGAGACAAAAGTCTGCCATAACTTAACGATTGAAATCAATATTTAGAATAAGTTTTAGTTTTATGTCTCTGTCTCTCAATCTCATTGTTCATTCAGAGATTCATAGCATCAGATGAGATGAGATGATGAGATATATGTAACTCGTATTGTCTGCGCTCTTTCACACTGGCTATGCGCTGGACTGGTATGTGTCTGGCGTTGTCTGGCCTGACGTGTATGCATATCAGTGGCGAATATACGACCGAATATACGAACATCACTCGCGAACCACTTTTTCCCTATTATATACATTTCCTTTGCTTTTCGGATATGGACTTAAATTTGCTTTTGATTCTGTTATTTCGCTCCTGTAATACCGCTGTGTGTGCCCGCACTCTCCTCTCCGCATCCCTCCTCCCAGTCCTCCCGCTCCGGCGTTGTGAGCCAGCGCCGGCATGAGCCATAGCTGCAGAATCTCTTGTGATCTTTAGGACGAGTCGTTTCCACTTTGCGTCCGTCCGCTGGGGATTTGCAAAATGCAAACTCAGATTAAGCCCAGACTCAGACCAAACTCCTAATATCTATTTATGCATTCGATAAATATTACCAATACATACATCTATACACATATATACAGTATATGTTCGAAGTTATATATATGACTTGGAAATGCATTCAATAGAAATATATTCCGCTCTTTACATATAATAAGGTATTGGAGTTTAGGGCGAAGAGAGACTCATTCGGAGTTTGTCTGCATTTTTCTCCTACTGTTCCTACTGTTCGGTAGTTACGGTTCCGTAATGAGACGAAAACATAACAAAAACGCACCGATAGATAAGGCTTGATATGAGACCCAAAATTGCACTTCTAGCCAGAAACTGTAGTGGTTTTACAATTCGGATAAAAATTCAATTTTACTTTTATTTTTACGAATAAAATCATATGAAAACTCGAATCTAATTTATTCGGAGTTTTAGTCAAATTCTTTGATATTTTTCCCTATTTTCTCGTTTTGTTTTGTTTTAAATCCTAAAAATTGTTTTCCAAAAGTTCTCTTGACTTCGACTGGACTTGGATTTAGAAGTTTTTATGTTTTTATTTAAACTCTGGATCTAATTATTCCAAAAATACCTAGAAGGTTTTAACAACGAATTCTAATTAATTTTTGTTTTAAAAAATACTACAGTACTGGCTAAATTTATGGATAGCTAATTTTAAATGATAATTATTATTAAATTGCTATTATGTCTAAAATTGAACTTAAACACAACATGAAATAAATATTTATTAGTTCTTGTTATTTCGTATTATTATAAAATATTTCGTATTTATTTTGAAATCAGAAAAATGTATACATGAAAAACAAAACGAAATATTCAACAAATAGTAAGACAGACAAATGCTTGTTAGTAGAGATGAATATTTTGATATTATATGCACTTTTGTATTGATTGTTCTGTCAGTTTTTATCGATGCATATGTGCTTTTGGAGAGAGAGAGAGAGAGAGAGAGAGAGAGAGAGAGAGAGAGTCGAAGTCGTATTTATGATAGAAAAATATATAACTTATTTCGGTATTAAAGTGATTGTTAGTCGGCAGTAGAGCAGGGAATGTATGGTAAAAGGAATGGTATGGAAATTGGTCATCGATGCAAATATACATATGATTTAAAGTCGTATTATAATGAGCGCCAATTCAATAGAAAATAGGGGTTTCTCTCAAAGCTAGAGATGCTGTGAATATGTGCTGATGTGCTGTTGTGATGCACTTTCTTTCCAAAAACCATTTCATTTTTATTCCCAATCTATTGTCAATTCAGACTCTCTCTCTCTCTCTCTCTCTCTCTCTCTCTCTCTCTCTCTCTCTCTCTCTCTCTCCCACTCTCCTATTGAATGTGAAAATTCTATGCAAAGTAATGTCTTTCATCTCATATGCATTTTCCATCTTCGGGTGCTTTACTGAAAAACAGTCTTCAGTTGAGTTGAGTTCTCGTTATAACAAGCGAATGGATGGCCAGTCGTATTGATGGTCTGCCAGTTCAGTGCTGGTGCTGGTGCTGGTGCTAGTGCTGGTGCTACTGGTGCTATGCAGAGTAGATGCTCGCCTCGCACACACACAAACAGCAGAAGAGCATTGATGTTGTTGTCATGAGATGTTCCTCTGAAGGACATGTTCTGCATGTGAATGGAATGTGAATACGAATTATGCGAATATTGCATCAAAACGGCGCTAACACTCTATTCGCCGCTTCTCATGTATGCCATCAAAAATGTTTTGCATGTGTTTGAAGTCGATTTCCAAATGCCTGCTACCAGTGCTGAGCGCTCGGTTCGACCCATATTACACTATTTTTAGTGAAACAGGTCTTTCATATTCATATATTTATTAAATTCACTGAGAAATAGCCCATCCATTAGATGGATCTCTCGAACCAGTGATGGCAATAGATTTTTTGAACAATTTTTTTCTTGTCGTTAACTCTAATACGAAAAACTTTTTTCATATCATTATTATTAGTTTGAAGTTATTCTGAGCTCTTTATAAAGTTTTTATGAATACTTTGCGAGCGTTTTGATGAATAATTTCTTGTTTTCGAAACGGCGTTTAACGACAATCCTTACAATCCTTTAGTCTAATGCGATGTATGCAGTATGAGGTGCGGGGGAGGGAGTGGAGGGAATGGCAGTCGAGCGCCGTGGTAACGAGCCAGCCCACCGCAGAATTGCGCATTCTAATTTTATGCAAAAACGATGTGCATAAGCACTTAACTCGTCGCCACATCTCGATTAAGGCTTCGATCAATTCGTATGAAATATTGAATAGATTGTCGGGTTTTATGTATTCGAAATTAGCGCAAATGCTATGTCTTTTATAGACATATCTATTCATATATGCAAAGGCTTTGCTCGGACTACGGCCTAAACGGCCTTCCCTTTCATCGAATCAATTTAACTCGTCGTTAGACTTACATCTAAAATCATTAGTTATTCGGACGCATCACTAAATCTAATATATAATATGTTTTGTTCCATACATTTCTCATATATTCAATGATAATATATTACATTTGCATTATTGCCCAATACCAGTGCACTACCAGTGCACTACCAGTGCACTACCAGTGCCCTACCAGTGCAATACCAGTGCACAAACCCATACCCAGTCGCCCATTCGATCCGATGCCTACCCTATCTCATACTCCGATTACCAAGCTCAAGCTTGTACATATTTATAACTGTAACCATACTATTCACATATTCATTCACTGATTTTTTAAAGTCCTGTCTTATCATATCAAGTGATTAATGATTTCTATAGTTTATTGGTTTATCCGCATTCTCTCCGAAAGTAATTACTCACTAAAAATCAAAACCGACTTTAAGTTCCGAATAATTTTTTTGCTCTTGATAAATCTAGCATCTCATATGTATATGAAATTTAAATTGATTTTGTTTCCAATAACGTCTTCTTACTTTCTTTTTATTTAGTTACTACGGAAATTGTACTATGGATTATTTTATTTTGTTTTTAAAAAAACAATTTTTGAAGTAATTTTTGCTTTTGCAAAATTGTTTAATATAAGCAGAATCTCAAATACATTGTACATCGGTTAGAAATGTTTTAAACAAATTTGAGAATAATATTTATCCCGAATTTTTCATTTGAGCAACAACAACTCACTTTACTCATATATTATTTTTTGGCTTTTAATATCAATATAAGACTTTTTCTCTCGTCTTCAGTTGTAATGCCTGTAAATGTAAATAAGTTTGGAATACGTTTTGGGTTCAGATATGAAGGAAATAAAGCAGAAGTGAAAAAATTTCATCATTTGATTCGGTAGTTTGCGTTGGAATTTAACTGATATCCCCGGCGAGCGATGCGGGCATTTCGCACATTCGCTCCAATTTCGATCCCCGATCTCCATATCTTTGCATATTATACGTTAGCGGCAAAGCTAACTGTCCGCTCGCCGGAGCAGCGGTAGTCTAATACTACTAAAGCAATTCAGACGCTAAACAACATGTATTGCGAGCTATTTGGTCGCCAACTACACGCTTACACTACGCTCTCCTCTGCTCTCCCTCCCTCCCTCCCTACCTCTCCCTCTCTCCCATTCTCCCTCCCTCCCACCTCTCACTCTCGCACTCTCTTTTCACTTTAAAGTTAAATCACATGAAATATATTTTTACTTCTATTCTATTCTTTTTTTCTCTCTCTCACTCGCACTCTCACTGTCTGCCCGGCCTGTCTGCCCCTCATCTCACTCAGGGATAATCAGACGGCAGACGCGTAACAATCTAAATACCACCCGAAGTCAGCTGTTGTTCGACTAGCCCAGCAAATTGCCCATGATAAAAAAACGCGCTGATTACAAGTTTATATAGTTTGACTGCATTTTTCTTACCGAGTAAACTTCCGAATTTTTAAAATTAACCCGACAAATTTTAACATCTTCTGCTCATTGCCCTCTCCTCGCCTCACATGGCCTCCCTGTGCCGCACGCATACAATTCAGTGCAATCTCTGTGCGCACACACACTGTAGAACACATTGAAAATATTATTACTTTATTCAAAGGTAAATGTTATTGAAAATGAATTTTCAACTTTTGCCCGCATTTTATGTATGTATTCCTTATATAAAAAGCGTTTTTATGATTACGACCAATACTTTTCTGCCTATATATGCGGTGTACTGTATATTCAACATATATTCGGCACACAATTCGTTGATGCATACAATGTGCGTAACATTTTTGAGAAGAAGCGAAATATATATATAAATAAAAACTTTTTTATTCCTATTCTGTGCCACTGTTTGGCTCAACGTTTACATCTCGTCTAACATTCATATTTACGCCGAATTGAATATTAATATTACCCATACACCTTTCGCTGAAGAAAAAGTGTGTAGCTCTTTTTTATTACCGGTCACTATAATATTTGTGTAATATTAAAATCAGAGCAATAAAAATATTACGTGATATTCAGACAGAAATGGCTTTCATTCGCCGTTTGCCTTATTATTGCTTTTGCAAAGTATTGCAATGTTTTCGACGTAAACGTTGAGAACAAATCAGAATATCAAATGTTTTAGAACCGGAACCTATCGTTTCATGCGTTAGATAACCAAAGTTTGCGGTCTTACACAGTATTGACGCAATTATTGATATATTTTAAAATAAAAATTTATAATTTAGTAATTCTATTATCAATCTCTATTCCACTTTTGTTAAATAAACTATTATATTATAGTGATTTAGAAATATTGGTTATTTATTTAGAAATATTAATTAAAATAATAATTTGTAAACAAAATATTATTTATTTACAATTTATAATGATATATTTTTTATGATAAGCATTTTAATTTTTCTAAGAATTCGTAAATATATTTTATATAAATTGGCTTAGTATATTTTGCAAAGTTGGGCAGTATAAACGAAACTTAATAAAACCGAATGAGCTATAGATATAATTTTTTAGAGATTTTATTTTAAAATCAAATCAAATCAAATTTAAAATCAAAATTTTTTAATCAGAATATTTTGCAATTTTTCACAACGAGAGCATAGAATTGATAGAATATTTAGACATTTGCGGAGATATCATAAGTTATGTTATATGGTATTGAATGAATTTTTATATCGCGATATTTTCTCGCAAAATTGAATCTCGGAATAAGTTTTTATGTAATATATGAGAAATCTTTGCAGTTATTCTCAGTTAGCGTCAGATTATTCTTATTCTGAATCCGAGAATCAAATTCAAAGACTACTCCCGAGAAAAAGTGCCTTTAATTTGATTGACTCAACACAAGAGAGAGTGAACGGCGTTTTAAAATTGATTTATGGTTTTTAATTCAGAACCCAATTCCATATATGTGTAACAATCGGAATAAGAGAATTGTTAGTAATTTTTCACACAATTCGCTCGCATTTCCATTCGATACGAGTCTTTGCATTTATGTCTAACTCTCGAACTCTAACACTCTTTCGCTCTCCAACACACATATTGTCGGTTTTCTTCGAAAAAGTGCACTGCATATTAGGAACATGGCCCTTTTCAATCGTGACAAATATTGATTGATTTTTCCATGCTGACTTGATCCGCACTTTCGACTCATTTGTTCAAATGTTTTGATTTTCAAATGAGAACAATTGTTTCAAGTCTAAATATTTAATAGCCGGCAACTTTTTCAAAAATTGTATTCATTTTGGGCCCATCGCTGTCTAATATTCAAATTGAATTTATGATTTGAAAAGAGAATTCACTATTAAAACCGCTGTTATGGCAGTTAGTGTTCTGGAGGGGACCGTTCGTTGGGGTCATTAGCCCTCAGCCCCAAAGTCCGTTCGGGTGCGGAGTATACGCCGGAGTCGTAGTGTTGGCGGCGTTTCGCGAGACTTAATGCGTTCATTGCATTCAATTCAGTCATACATCGCATTCACTAGTCTTAGCCACTCTGTCAAACACACGAACGGTCTCTCTCTCTCTCTCTCTCTCTCTCTCTCTCTCTCTCTCTCTCTCTCTCTCTCTCTCTCTCTCATCGCAATTCCCGCTCGTGTAATCATTTCTAGTATTCACTCAAATAGTGTATATATTTGTACATAGAGTAAGAATTTCGGAAATCGTAGGAAAACTTGTCAATCTATAACTTTATATAAACTTTATATTTATATTAATTATAACTTTTGCAATCATACTTAAGTTTGACATAGCTTTAGAATGTAGCTTTCAAGATATAGCTAAAATTATATATGATAAAATGTTTGAAAAATATAATTCCGTATTTATATCGGCATTTGAAGAGCAGACCTAATGTTACGACTTTCGGTGCACTGAAAGACACGAACACACAGTTAGTCGACGTCTCCCACATGTCTGGTGACGAAAGCAGAGAACGCTTTTCGAGCGATTCCGGCATTCATTACCAAAATATTGGTCAGTAGTCCACAAAAAACGGTGGACTCTATTCGCGCCACTCTTTCGGCTCTCGCTCTTCACAAAACTGCGTCTCTTTTTAGATCAATATTTGTGTATAAAGAAAGTGCTGACAAAACAAAATTGAGCCATGCTTTTACGACAAACTTATACAGAACATTTAAATTATAGTACACGGCACCTTTTTGCTATATATATTTAAATCTAAATACAAATAGAAATTATTTTAATCACGAGTTTTCTTTGAAGAATATTTGTTTTCGACAATATATTAGACGATTTGTGCGATTTATACATTTATGCAATCGATTGTCTCCAAAAACAATTGTCATTTGTTTATAGCCGTTGATATACAGCGAAAAAGATTCGGTGTAATACTTGTGTGTCCAGTCGATTGTGCATACGTTGTGAATATATACTTATTTTTCGATCAAAACATTTATAGATTTGCTTTTTACTCTTCATATCTTCATATGATATATACAAATATATAAATGAATATTCTCTTCGAATCACTTTTGAGCGAAAAAACATTTATCTTTTACTTTAAGTTCAAATACATTTCATATGAGAGAAGAGAAAAACATCAGAAATAATGTCCACTTCTATGGACTTAGAATAATACGAAAGAATTGAAAAGAAGAAAAAAGAGAATATCTAAAGAATACATATTTATTTGCAATACATTATTACAAATATGCTTTTTGGTCTCTCTCTCTCTCTCTCTCTCTCTCTCTCTCTCTCTCTCTCTCTCTCTCTCTCTCTCTCCCAGACTCTCTCCTAAACAGTACTTCTCGAGTCTAATGTTTTGGATAAAACCCAGTCATCATTGGATTAAAATTTGGAGTGAAAGCTGCTTTATCTTATTTTTTGTTATGTTCTTTTGGCTTTAACTCTCTGCCCTTTTCTCTCTCATTCCTCTCCATCGAGTTTTCTATGTATATGTGCCGTCCATTTGGCGCTTTATATACTGTGTATAAGAGTAGAACAAAAATTTAGTTTTAAAATCCGAAGGAATCGTAAATGCATTGGATATACCTTTTCTATATTTGATTGTAAAATCGAGCCAAACATTGCTAACCATTTGCTCTTCCTTTTTGTCTTACAAGTAACTTACTTTTTTGCCATGTAGTTCACTCGCCATGCACAACAGAAACTAAACGCAAAATCAAACTATTTTTCTATACTGTTTCTTTATAATTCAACAATATTTTTTTCATGTGTTTGCTATTCAAATTCAGGATTTCTGTGTTTTACGTAAATTTAAGCAAATAGTATGATATTATCGAACAGTAGTCATACTTATGATTCAAATATTTAAAAACGAGAGAAAATAAAATCAATTTCAAGCAAAATAAGAACTGGAAAATCAATTCAAATATCGGCTGTGAATATACGAAATGATTTTTAGTATTTTTTGTCGTCATTCGGTAAACTAGGAGATAGTCGAAATGTTTTTACTCCTAATGTATCTTTATTTATGTAAGCTTACGGTGCTGAGAGCACCAGTAGTCAGTGTCGCGAGTGGGTAGTCATAGTTGTCGCTCGCATTGCATTCCTTATGTACAGAGAAGTACAATCTCTCTGTTTGTGTATATATTGTGTATATATTTTAGTTTAAATTTTGTTGAGTTCTCACTGAATGCAAAACTGTTCACTACTTTTCGATCCGCACATCGAGTCTCGCCTGCATTGCCTCTTCCCATGCATTGGCATTGTATGCGAGTGTATGTACGGTATGTATGCGTTTGCCTCCGACTCCCTCTCAACAACTCGAGTGCACGACTCGCGTAGCCTTAACTGAGAGTCCGATTCGCTTTGAATTGTTTGTTTTGCATCTATTTTATTGAAAAGCGAAAGCGAGTCTCTCGTATCGCATCCCGAATGCGGATTCGCGACACATCCTTAACCCTCGAGTACTCCCTAAACGCATTCAATGATATCGGTGTACACTGTATAAACTGAATAAACTCGATAGACTGGATATAAAAATAAAAGCAATTCATTTGAATGAGTGATGAAATAAATACTTGAGATAAGCAGTCGGAATAAAAAATTGTACAGTATACAAAACTATTCAAATAGCGAACGCACTGCAATTGGAATACGATATTAGATACGTTCGTAGATTTGAATCGTAAAATATCTTTTAGCTCTCAATATAATCTTTAGGTAAATCCTATATCATATTCATACGAAATCACACACGAAATCACTTTTTTGAGGCTTCTTCTCGACCCCATTATCAGTAATAGACTGTATATTTGGTATTTATATACTGTATGTCTGGAAATATGAGAGACTATAACCATTTCAAACGCTTTGCCTCTCTTTTTATGCTTCACTTTCTGGAGAAAAAGAGTATTGGATTAGAGTTTAACTGTTTGTCTGTGCGCTTACACTACACGGGAAAACACATATCATATCAATACGTTATTTCATGTAAATATTCTCAACACTACTTAAATAAATATATTTTCGCTTTTTCGCGGCTCTTCATTCCATTCATTCAAATCTCTTCTATATCTTCTGTACTTCTATTTATGCAGCGATTCTGTGAATATTTATATTTTTTATTTCACATATTCTGTGGAATAAAAAATAAAATAAAAAATATATAAAATATATATATAAATGGATTTTCGCGAAAGCGTTCGGAGAATGAGAAACGGATTTTGTTCTGCAAAATGCAAAGGAATTTACAGATTTCGCTGCATATAAATGTCTGGGCGAGTGGTTGGTAGCGGTAGTGGCACTAGTAGTGGCAGTAGTACTCGTGCAGTAGTAGTAGTCTTTGCCGAGAAAATTGGAAAAGTAGTGCTAAAAGTCTAAAGCACTGCAAAGATTGTCTGATTTGATGCTTTATTACATATTTATTCACACATTCTTCCAAACGGTTCCCAAGAATATAAGAATATTCTCTCTTCACGTGGGAGAGAGAGAGAGAGAGAGAGAGAGAGAGAGAGAGAGAGAGTCTAGAATAGCAAAAAAAATTCTGATTGAATGTTTGCGAAATTTAGCGATTGATTTATTGATGAAAACTACATCTATTTTGTTAGTCAAATGTTAGGAAAATTGTCTTAAATCAAGCATGTTTTAAATATTTATACATTTCACTATAATAATTTTATTTGTAAACTATTTTCCAGCATATCAAATTAAATCATTATTTGCCGCTTAGTAAATTTATATAGTAGTTTTTATAAAAGCATTAGTGGTAAAAAATGGAAAGGACAATTTGTAGAAATATTGTATACTTGTTGGCAATATTTATCTCAAATCTTTAACTTTCTCGTCGAGAGAACGATCGAACAGTTTTCGAGCATTAGATCAGTTGTAGTGATAGTAATCTGAGGCCATAATCCTGAGCGCAATACTAATTGGATTGGCTCTCAATGTATAGGTGTTTAGAGAGAAATGTATTTGTATTTAACCAATTGAGCTAAAGAGTCAATAAATTGTATAAAAAGGAGAGAATTTCGTTTATACTTGCCAAATCAATTGAGCGAAAATGGTCGGCAAACGGCTAATCTAACTGTGCGTTTGGGCTCAGCCTTTCATTAATGATTAAAACGATATTAGTTTTACTGTTTAAAAGAAATGAGAGTAAAAAATAATTTCATGTTAATATCGCAGTGACATGCTAGGAAGATGGCTGGCCTGTCAGCTCATGCCAATTCATTGCTGCCATTAATGATGAAAAACGTTTGAATCTAATTAATGAATTAATTAATTGTCTGAAAGACTTTTTGCAAACATTATTCCTAATACTTTCGGACGACTGTGTCGACTGTCAGTCGTGTGTTTCGGTGACGAAGAGCTTAAATAGCGATTCGAATACAGAGAATACATAAGAATGTCAATGACTTTATTGATAAGGTTTTATGCGAAGAGTGCACACAAGACATGAAGACATAGTAATAGAAAGAGGGCATACAGTCCACACATACTGTACATACTGTACACATCGAGTAGAAGCGATGCACGAATTTATGTGCGCCGTATGTAGAGTGTGTGGAGTGTGTGGAGTGTGTGTTGCAAATGGTTTTGTTCGGATGCGAGCGCAATGTCGAGGTTCTGATCCGAACATCTTTATGACCTCTTGTATGGCTATTATATAATATTTGGAGTTGACTTCATTTGTTCTGTTTTGCGTCATTCATGTTGTGATGCCATCACACGTCAACTCTATGCCATAGCATAGCAATCATTTCCATCTACTCTATACTCAATGCCCATTGCATTCGCTCCCAAAGCAAATAGTTCTCCAGAAGAGCGTCTTTTCCAGTTCTAACTGTCTTTAGCTCATAAATGTAGCGTAAAATACGAGACAAAACTCATCATCAGTGCCGGCGCTCATAGCACAGCATAATATAAACTAATATTTTCTTTTATTGCTATTCACACATTTCGCATATACGAGCAAATACTTGCTTTTGATTAAAGATATGCAGTCTAAGATTAATGTGCTTGCTTGTTTTTTGATTACTTTTTTAATTTTAAATTTAATAAATTATCAAACCATTAACTAAATTTACAAACTAGAACAAATTTTGTTTATTTATATTTAAAATTAATGCTTAATTACAAATTCAATTTTTATTAACTTGATTTATAGTAGCATTCAACTATAAAAAATAGTTTTATGTATTTGAAATATTTTTAGCAAGATATATTTGATTTATTTTAGTTATGCATTCGATTTTGTGATCTTTTCCTCTCTACTCGACATAACATATTCGGAATGTATGGGCGAATCGGCGATACATTTGTTGTCTATGTATTATGTATTACAATATCATATGAAATGAGATGAGAAAGTGATAGCACAGGCATAGCAGCGGACAGTTATTTGGTCGTCGGAGTGCAACCTAGAATCAGTGCCTCAACTATTCTTTTCCGGTTGGCCGGGCTTTTCGGGCTCTCCAGTCTCTCCAGTCGCTCATCTCTGAGCCGACTGTGCGCTCTGTTTCGACAGAACGGCAGAACATTACCATTTTATGCATCGAATCAAACTAACTATACGTTTGCATTTCGGTCCAGACTATCATCATAAAGACCATTGAGATGTGAGAGGGCTGGCAGAGAGCGGTGGGAGAGTGTGCGGGAGTGAGGGCGAGATGTGAGGCTAAGTTGGAATAATATATAAGAGAATAGCGAAAAGATTTGTTTTTTCCTTCTGATGATAGGAACGCAGAGTTAAAGTTGATTTCTAGTGATAAATGTTTGTCTGTTTTCTCAGACCCAGTGGTCATCATTATATTGAGCTCTAGTCGACAATTCATATGTATCCGTGCAGTCAAGCAGTCGCTCTCAGTTGCCATTCCACTCCACTCTCGGCTCTACTCCCGGCCACGCATTGAACGGTTTTGCATACAATCTCTTCTCGTCTGGCGTTTAGGCGTTTGCCGTTTGGGTTGACAGCAGTTGTTTGTCACACAAACTCAACGCAAATTTCGTTCAAAAACGCAAACACTCCTCTCTCTCTCTCTCTCTCTCTCTCTCTCTCTCTCTCTCTCTCACTCTCTCTCTCTCTCTCCGCATCTTTTTGTTTGGCCTATTGTTCTTCATTGTTGAGCGTCGGCTGAATATATCACTTCGACTCCAGTCAGTCAGACAGACAGTGCAGCACTGGTAGCACTAGCACTGGTAGCACTGGTGGTAATGCCGCAATCTATGCCATGGCTGCTCTTTACTCCAGTGATGAGATATCATTAATCTCTTCGCATCACTACTGAAGAGCTGAAGAGCACTTCAACCGATACAGCATTTTTATAAATGCTAAGCACTGATAGACAACCAGAAATCAGTATAAAAGGCTAACACCAGCAGCAGCAGCAGAATTCCAACGTGCTAACCCGCTCGGTCACTCTTTTCACCCAAACAGAACTACATTTTTTGAAAGAAAATTTGAAAAATCTAAGTACACATTGTGTCAGATTAACGCAATAAATACGTGAAATTGGTTTTTAATAAATAATTTATTAGATTTCGATTATAAACGAATTGATTATTTAGTCGAAACAATAGTATTGCAAAATATAATAATAAACTCAAATTCAATCAATATATCAATTATATTGTGTACAGCAGTAAAAAATATGTAATAAAGTGTAATAAAAACTGGTATTGAATTGAAAATTTTCATTTTATACAGTATATTGACTGCATTCGGGTGTTATGAAGGCATCAAATTGACAGCGAGAGAGCCAGAGTGTTGGAGTGTATGAGTGAGAGAGAGGTGGAGGAGGGAGAGAGAGGGTGAGAGAGGGTGGAGGGGAAGCGCGTTTAAGAGATGCCATCAGTGGTTATATGTGTTGAGAGTTTGAAAGTAAAAAATTGGTGACAATTGGGTTGAACCTCAAAGTCAAATAAGTGACTCTCGCGTAACACTTTGCAGTCATAAAAACACAATCAAAGCAATATGTTATGTGTCATATACTTACATACATCATAATCCTTCAATATATACAGTATAAACCCCTCTCTCCTCGAGCATTAATACTGCACTCTCGCGACTGCACGCTCTCTGCCTTCCCCTCCCGCGCGCCGCTCTCTCCCCCACTCGCGCTCGTCGTTCGTCGCGAACAAACTTTTCGATTCGGTTCTCAAATGTAGTCGACGTCGACGTCGGGTCTCGTAATAAAGCCAACAGTTAGGCCTAAATCCCACTTTAAAATCACGAATACTGTATATCCGAACAAAAAGTGAAAACTCAACACAACTCACAAACTCTCCGCACAATTGATCGCTAGATGTGTGCCGTCGACGAGCGAACCCACTTCCCTCATTCCAACCGTCTCTCCTGTCCTCTCTCCCCTACCCTCTCCCCTGCTCTCTGCCTCTCTCTCTCTCCCAGCCATTAAAATTATTTTATACTCTCTTTTTCATACAATTCTCCGCTATTTCGCTGTATTTTTACTGTTTTGTTCACACGTGTGGCCATCAAATGAGATTTACTTTTCTCTCCCTCTCTCTCCCTCTCGCACTCGACTTCTCACTCTCACTCTCTATCTCACACTCGGTCTCTCTCTTTCTTAATGTACTCTAATTTTTCATCCAATTTTCATACAATGCATTTGCGAAATATAAAATTAATTTTGAAAAATATCACTATCAAGTTTATTTTAAAATTCATATTTTGGATGAAAAGGCGAGCGAACTGTGTGTTAGCGAAAACTAAATATGAATTTCTTATAAATAAAATATTTTTATATACCGTAATATTATATCAAAATTGAAATTTTATTTCTTTCAAACGCGATATTACGCCAGTTATAAGACAAAGTAATGTTTAAAAATTCAAATGTAGAAATTTGTTTGCATAATATCCATATATATTTCGAACGCATGCAAACATCACTTATTGCACCGATAGGTCGGCGAATGAATAATGGATTTTAGTTTTATTTAAACAAAACTTTGTTTTCTGTATTTTCTGCTCCAATATATACGAATTGCTTGTACTCTATCATCGGGTTCTCAGTCTCGCGTAAAAACATTTTGTATTCAAATAATTCAAATCGTATCGCAACTACCGCTCCTCTCCTACCAGTCGGTGCGCGCGTATCACTCGAAGTGAGCGAACACTTATAGTCTTTCGACTGCATGTTCTGCGCGTTAGGCGAGACATCACTTTGTGTGCGAAGATCTGCTGTGCATTCGGCGATACATACGCACAGACAGACTCAGATGTAAGAACATGTAAACACTATTAGACTTTACGTAGCAATACATGTATGCGATTGGAAGCAGAGAAGGCATCGCATTATGCATATTGTGCTCGATTTGCATAAGAGGATCAAGAAGTGCGCATATTTTCCACTCTCACTCTCTCCTACTCGCTCTCTAAGCACACATGTTCTCCCAGTGCGCGCACCAAAACTATACCGTTTTTTCTCCACTTTTTTTAATTTTATCGCAAAAAAGTTTGGGTAAAATTTCACAAAAATAAGTGAATAACAAGCGGCAGAAAAAGCGGATTTTGAATGCTTTGAATTGAATGAAAATACGAGCGACGAGTGCGCGGAAGGACTGAACGAATGATTCATTCAAATTGTGTTTTTCTTGTTATTAAAGTTTTTTTCAGTCAAACTTACAAGTTAGAATAAAATTAAGTAAAAAACTGGCGGATATAGTGTAATAGTCGCACAATTTTATTCCTATTGCGAATGAGGGAGTGATTCGCTCTCTCGATATCAACGTCTGCTATCGAATCGCGAAACTCAGACACAATCTATGATATGACTCACGCTTTGGCGAAAATTCAATTAAATTCAGACATTTTTTTCTCTACGTCTACGCCAATCAGTCTATTATCCAATTTTAATCAACAATTTTTCAATAATAGAATTGAAAAACCAAATAATTAAAAGTTAATTATTAAACGAACGCCGTTGCGCCAGTGTACAATATATCAAGATAAATTTTGCTCGTAGCATGCAGTTCAGCGAACTCGACGGTTAGAATGCCGCACACATACCCATACAGTGTTATCTAATCTATGTTTCGATATAATAATGCATTGTATCAATTGCTAATACATATTCAATGTGTGATTGATTTTCAGATTAATTATGAATTATAATTGAGTTTCAATTAAAATTCAATCATTTTTTATAGTTATGTGAATTTGTATATTAAAATCCAAATGACTTTTAAAATGCAAATCAAGCGTTTGTTTTCGCGTAGCCTCGCATACAAAACACACACCTGAGCGCTAACCTGAGCGCTAACCCAGTGCTAAGTTAACGCTAAGTTAGTGCTAAGTTAGTGCTAAGACTGTGTCGAGACTGAGATTCTAATGCCATAATCGATGGTATCGTAAACGGAGACAAATCTCTATTTTATGTAAATTCATAATAATTTGTGAATTTTATAAACATTGAAAATAATTTTCGTAATTTATATTCTGTAACGCCGTTCCACAGATCCCGCATATAATTGAATTAGTTATGCAAACAAATTATTCGCTTAATTTTCATGAATATTAATTCAAATTACTTGTTATAGTTGTTATAGTTTCTCAAACAAAACTTTTAGTCTAATTTTGCTTTTTACTTTCTGCCTGTAAATTTAAACTTGTTATGCATGCTCAATTTGTTTGTTTTGCTAAAGTAAGTTTTTGTACCTGATTACAGACCCGGGAATGAATGGTGATCTGTCGGACACGCAGGACAGCCGGTCGAGCGTCGATTCGGGTGACTTGGGTCCGGACGACGACAACAGTCTTGATTCGGATAAAGCGCTAAATTTGGTAATTGAGTCAAAACTTTGATTTACATTCGATTGTCATTCGTTTGACAATTATTTCGATGTATTGTCGCCTCAATTGCTGATTGTTCTGATTGTTCGTTCGTAATGTCTGTGCGTTCAGGCCATGGATGACGAGCAGCCGCTCGACGCAACTGTAAGCATAGCCCACACTAACAATGCTTTCAATAATAATATCAATCGTTTGGAGAAGAACTTAATTACTCCGAACGGAAGTGCAATCTCGAAGTTGTCTTCGAATCGCAATACAACTAAATTCAACTCAAGTGACCGCAACGGCGGCGGAAACGGCACTCAAGCGCAACAATCGGGGCCTCAACTATCTCCCACCACATTCGCGACGGCGGCCGCCGCTCTGGCCACTGCCGCCGCCGCCAATGGCATATCCGTCAATCAGCTGCTCACCCAGGTATGCACAATCGCATTAAGTCAATTAAATCAATACTAACATTATCATGCATAAATGGCAATTGGCAGCTCATGGCACAGGCGGGACAGCAGCAGATGCTGTTGCAAGCGGGTCTGGCGCAGCAGCTCCAACAGGCGTCGAAGGTATGCATAGATTAGAATTATTTTCGAAAATTATTTATCACAATATTGTCGACTAATTGCAAAAATAATATCTTAAACTAATTTTATGCAGTTTTCTAAAATTTGAATTAAAAATTTACAATGATAAGGGAAAAGTACCATACATGCGCTAATACTTACATGCTAATCGGTTATACAGCTACCGGTGACGAACACTCTGGCGGGTCTGTCGCAACCGAACCCGGATTTGCAGCAAATCCAGCAACAGATACAACAACAGCAGCAGAATCTGCAGAACATACAGCCGCTGCTGTTCCTCCAGCAGAACCAGATGGCCGGTCAGATGGGCCAGTTAGGCCAAATGGGACAGTTGCCTGCCAACTTGCAGCAGCTACAGGCTCAGCTACTGCTCCAGAACCAGGTACGTTCATTCAATTTTAAATGTAATTTTAAAATGTTAGCATGCAATATACCACAATATAAAAGACGTAAACAAATGACTGATTTGTAATATTTTAGCGCTTTATTCATATAATAGGCTTTTATTGTATTGTTTTCACAAAAACTAAGACACAATAAGCATGTTATGTCAGAAATAACGTAGACAGAAATAATTAGATTTTAAGAATTTAAACTGTTTAGTTTAAAAAAATACAATTTGGAAGAACTATGATATTTGTTGAAAACACCACTGGTGCTTTGTCGACTAACCAAACTAACGCGCTGGTTGTGGCATTGCAGGGCCTACTGCACCAGGGCCTGTTCCAGCAAAGCCTGCACAGTCTGGCGTCAGGCCAGGGAGTGTTGCCGTCGATGGCCCAACAGCTGCAGCAGTTGCAGGAATCGCAACAAGTGTTGCAAAACGCGAACTCACAGTCGCATCAAATCAATGCATCCAATCAGTCGACACAACCTCAGCCTTCGCTCCACTCTCAGCACCCGAACCAACAGCAGTCGCAGCCGACCGCCGGCGCTCAGCAGCACCCGACCAACCACTCGCAGGCGCAGCACAACCACCACAGCCAACAACACGCGCCGGCGGCACAACAGACGCATTCAAACCATTCTCAGAGCAAAAACAGTACAAACAATGCCATCAATGCTAACACTAATAACTCGAATAACAACAATAGTTCGATCACTACATCAACCACTACTACAACCCCTTCGCTCGCTATCACACACCCGACGCTTAAAGCCGTCGCCACTCGGCCTACCGAACCGAACCCCGAAGAGATGACCGACTTGGAGGAATTGGAACAGTTCGCCAAGACTTTCAAACAACGCCGAATCAAACTGGGTATTCATTGCTATTCTTACATTATATTCTTCAAATTATACATTCTACCTTTATATATCCTGTAATACTGTACACTGCAAAGCACTGCCACTTTTATATTTTAAACCAATTTGACTCTAATGTCGCGCACCTGTCCGGTCCGGTAGGTTTCACTCAGGGCGACGTCGGCCTAGCGATGGGCAAACTGTATGGCAATGACTTCAGTCAGACGACAATATCCCGATTCGAAGCACTGAACCTGAG
>JAQIXC010000801.1:0-19854 GCA_034697605.1 Metabelba pulverosa | reverse complement strand
CGATTAGTTTAGCGCTAAGACAAACAGTGCCAACCCTAGTCGACCCAACTCGTCCCAGGCCATCCCAGGCCATCCCAAACCACCCCGAGCCGACTCTCTGCCCAACTCTCTCTCCAAACGCATGGCCTCTCTTACCTCTGGCGCTCGCTATTCTACAAGCAATCTGTAGGCGCTCTCTAGAGTCGTCACTGGCCTCATCACAGGCCCCATCACCGACCCCACCACCGGCCCCATCGCTGGCCCCATCCCCACCCACTGAGCCCCGAGACGGACAAACAATAGCCAGAAGACGAAACCATTATTTTAATGTCAACACAAACGGCAAAACTTTGTTGACTTAGAATTTTACGTTTAAACCGAAAGTTCGTTCAGTTTTTGCTTCGGTTTCGATACGAGAATACAATTGAAACAAAAAGATTAACTTTGATTATAGAAGAAGTAAACATAGGATTCGTTTTTACAATGAAATTCTCGTCAAAAAACTTTCTCCTTTTTTGCGTTGAATTAGGAATAAATGGAATAATTTTTGAGTCGATTTTCATAACCAGTTTGTCTGTAAATACTTTTCGATTGACTAAATCTAATGGTTCGCACGTAAGCGTATTTCATGGCTTTGCTGTGCACTCACTCTCAGAGGACTGCAAGACTGGAGGACTGGAGGACTGAAGGCTCTCGAAGGCTCTGATGGCTCACAAGTCGTTGTGACCTTAGATTCTAAACGCCGTAGCCTTTCCTCAATGCAGTTGCGCTCAGCTTTTCATGTATTACGCTATGAATGCCCATTATATCGCATCTCTCGATCGCTCGCAACACTTGTTCGCAATGCCTGTGCAGGTTGTGCACAATGATGCAGCATGGTCATGTCTGCAGCAATGCAGCATGGTCATATCAATACCTGTTGCGCTGTCATACCCGCACCTGTGCTTTTCCCAACCGCTCTCTGCACTACATCGCTGTGCCATTGCATCCAATCTGCAGTACATTCGTCGACAATCGCAGACTTTCGCAAATTGTTTCCAACTTTTATTTCCTCATTCATTGACTAAATTTCATAAACAAAAACTACTTGGTACAACTAGAATGCACTGCTATTTGACCAGAATATTCAATAGACAATATGAATAACAAAGTTATCTCAAACATTATAGTAGTAAGTTATTAAAAACTTTGAAATGACTTTAAAATAAGTCTAATGACATGTAATTATTGCTGAAAAGGCATTAATTCTTTAGCACTTGTTTTTAATTATAGTATTACTAAATGTATAAACATATGAAAATCATTTATTACTTATTAAAAATTTTAATTAAAATATTTTCAAATAATTTAGCGAATTCTCAAGTTAATGAAGCAAGCTTCAAACAAGATTTATACTGTATTCGAAATGCAGTAAATTTTCGAATATTTATTATAATTATAAATATCTCGATGCGAGCAAATCGACGCTAAATTATATCCGATTTCTCATAAATAAATTAAAGGAAAACTGCGACAAAAAACTCGTATAACTTTCAATCTAAACGAATCGATTTAATCGGAATACGAAAAAACAAAACCGAAAACATGTCTGGAATCGCGACTCCGGGTGTCGTTGACCGTCTAATTAGCCAATTATTAAATATATAAATATTTGCCGTTTATTAATACAAATACTTCTTTTGTAAGTTTTCCTCTTAAATAACTTATAGCTATTATAAAACATAGATTTATAAAATTATTTTAACCCAAACACAAATTGATTGAATATTTGAAAACCAAAACCCAAGAGTATATTATTCTAATGAAAAGTATAGCAGTAGTCGTAAGGGGAGAGAGACATACCTGTGCTTTAAAAAACTGTCTGCGCTCTCATCGACGTCTGGATCACTAGTAATCAAAAAACAAAAACAATTTTTGGGAACTGGCGTTGAGAACACGAAAAATAAGTGCAAACCGTAAAGCACTGTAAAGTAGTTTAGCATAAAATAGAAGATAAATCCGATTGCGATCGGCGGTCGAGACCGCGAGTCGAGCGACTGATTGCTTTCGACGAAAATCTCTTATAAAGAGTATTATTTGTGTCGAAAGCAGTGTTTGTCGTAAATGTAAATCGAAATGTAGTGACGAAGCGGTTTGTAATCGGGTTTGCATTCAATCGCCACAAAGCGCTGTCGATCGCAAACCGACGGCTCAAATGAAATGCAGTTTTTGTTTCGAATATTTTGCTGATTTCATAGAGTCGTGAATTGGCAAACCTTCACCGCATAAGCGCCGGCATAAGCGCCGGCCTCTGTGTCGACGCATAATATGCCGCGTAATGCTGTACTGCCGGAGTGCCGTTATGCCGCTCTCCCGTTCCCCTGCCTTCCTCTACTCAAACCCAATTGAACACATCGTTCGCGGATTTCAATTCATTTCAATTCTGCCAACAATTCACACCAATTACTGGCGAATGCACTCGAATGACACGATTTTCGCTTCAAATTTTACACAAATATTCGAAACTATTTTTTAATTTATTGTTTAAAAGTTTACAAAACTTTATGCGTTAATAAAGTAAACAAACTAGCTGGGAATAAATTTGCAAATTTTATTATAAATAGCTACATTAGTACAGTATAATTAATTTTAAAAATAATTATATGAAACTTGAGAAGTGTTTATTTTTTAAAAATAAATATTAAATACTAAATACTAAATTCTTATTCTTGATACTAATCTTGTCAATATACTATACACTATACTTATAGAACATGTTATAATATTATGAATCAAGCAAAGAAACCAGTAACTTAAATGATTTGCGGAATTGTTATTATTTTCTAAATGAAATATTTTGCCATAAAATTACCTAGATGAATTTACACAAAATATTAGTTGTGTTGTATAATATTTAAATTATTTCATTAAATCAGTACTTCTGACAATGCAGTTAACAATTAGCTTCTCATGTGAATCAGCGTTTTGACAAACATATCATTTCTCATTTCTTAACGCAGTTCTTAAAAAACTGGCAAGATTTAAATTATATTTCTAAGCTTAGATTACAACACTATATAAACATATCTAATAATGTAGAAGGAACAAAAAATTTAATGTAATGTTAAATTATAATGTATAAAACCGTATATGTATATGTACAGTATTAAATAAAGATAAGTTTAAATTATATTTAAACTTGGCAATTTAGTTTAAATTTTTGCTTTGCAAAAATTTCAGCAGAATCTTTTTAATTTTTATTGCTGTATACTTTATATATTTTTATTTCAATGAAGATATTAAAATTTTCCTAGACAATAATAAGCAAACGTAAGTAAAGTTTTAAATTTTAATTAAATGCATAAATTTAATTGTACAGTATACCGGTACATGCTATATTTATTAAAAATAACTTATGAAAATATTTTCTATGAATTTAAGAAACTGAAAAACCTGCATTACTAAATTGGCACAACTCATCCGTTGATAATTCTAAATTAGTTTTAGTAAAATTTAATAAATCTTCAAAATAAATTTTACTTACCTGTAATTCACTCTTTCCAAATTACTGTATATACATTTTGAACACAAATTTTTCCGTACAAAAAATTATGACGCTAACTACCGGTATATTTTCAAAGAATAGTTTTAAATCTACTAATTAACTCTAATTTTATATTGCTGCTGAACATTTTTATCGTACCGATATTACTAATAACTTACTAATATAAAAGTAATTATAAATAAGTAATTACAAAAATAGAGTAAACAATATCTCGACAATAGTACCAAGTAATTATTAATAAATAATAATAGTCCTATTAACTTTGTCAATTATTTTTACATTTAAACTCAAATATTATCTTAAATCAACTCGACTAATTTTAGATCTAGTCATCTAAAATCTCATAAAATTAAATTCTAATCTTACATTGTAATCTCAATAATGTATTTCAAGGATCTAATGCTGTTTGAAGTTTAAATAAAATAGTTCTAACCAATTAATTCAACATTAGTTAGTTATTTAAGCTTATAATTTATATCATACACAGACGCAACATTAAGCTAAGCTTGTTTAAAAATAATCACTAGAAAAACACAAAAACACAAATAGTTCCAAAAAATCTTCTTAAAAGAATTTAATTTTAAGAAAAAAATAAAAGGTATGATATAAAATATAAAAGATCTTGTACAAATTTGATATTAATTATGTGAAATAAAAAATATTCAATGATTTTGATTGGCGCACAAAATTAACAAATGACAAAACATGCAATTTTACACAAATACATAATAACATGAAATACAAAATACTGGCACGCACATTTTTGTGTTTTGTATAAATTACAAACTCGTATTTCTGTTTTGATAATATTGGCATTTACTCCATGTTTTCTCAATAGTAAAAAAAACTTGAATAGAGTATTAAATGAGATATTTGTAGATATTATTGCAGATATTTTCTACAAATTCTATTTATCAGAAATTCTTATAACTAGTTTTAAAATCTCTATATTGAACTATTTATACTTATTACAAGTTTTAAAGACATTTTCTAACTTGTTTAAACTTTATAACAAAATTAATTACATTAGTAATAAATTGGTTAATTTTATTTTTATTACATTTTTAACATTGGTATTTTATTTTGCAAATCAATTTTTAATTAATTAAAATATACCTGTACATACAAGATAATCCCGTTTAAAAATAAGAATAACTTAAAACTGCAACTGTATAATGATCAAATTTGTAAATGTATTATATTAATTAAGTCTTATTTGATAAAATTTAATTTATAATATCAATATAATTTTAACATGTTAAAAATTAATATATGGGAAATTGTTTAAAACATACTGTGCTATAACTCCAAACGGTTATAATTAAAAAGTGAAGTGACTCTAAAAATTAAAATTTCTTTAAAGTCAAATATTATCAGTGATAAACTGAACAATTTTTGCTTGAATAATTTATTAATAATTTTAAGATAAACTTAATAAATAATACTTAAATAATAAACTTACTTATTATATTGGTTAAAAAATTGTAAAAAAAATTAACAATAAAGTTTTGTTTTTATACATAATCAATAACAATGCATTTAAGTTGATACATTTATTGTAGTAAATGTAAATTAATCTAGAATAAATATAATAATAAATATTAACAGATTTGGCTGAGTTGTGGTAATTTCAGTATTTATTTTCAGAACTCATATCTCAAACTCTTATCAATTGTTTGAATAATTAGTTAATTCTAATATCTATGCAATTATTTACATATATATTGTAATTGTTTTGCTTATCAATAATCAAAACTAAATGAAACTAATAATCGATTGAAAGTAAATTGTCGACTGAATTGTCGACTGAATTGAATGGATTGAAAGAAATGGATTGCGGAGTAGAGTAGGTCTGGCTGTGAGGGTAGGCATAGAGAGTCAAACCGCGCGCGCAGTCAAAGCAGACGCAGTGCTACGCCAATGGGCGTCGCCGTGTGTGAGCAAAGGGTTGGGTTTGGGCTGCGTTTGGCTCTGTTTGGGTGCGGTCTTGGGTTGCGCTGAGCATTGCTGTGAACACTGCACAGACACCGACAGACATCACATCAGAAACCGGTATTTCAAACAATTAATCGATTAATTCATTCATTTGTTTAATATTCGACTGAATTATTGATTGGGTTTTAAGTGAAAGTCAACTCAAATCAGGTATTGTCGAGAATGGCGTCCAAATCGCATAAGAAGTCTTTGGCCACGACTACGATCACCAGTTCGGGGTCGGGAGAGCAGGTGAGTTCGAGCGAACGCCCGGCCAGTCCGCTCTCGCCGTCCCGACTGTCGCGAATGCAGGAGAAGACGGAACTGCAGGGCCTGAACGACCGACTGGCCAACTATATCGAGAGAGTGCGTCAGCTCGAGCTCGAGAACAACCGCCTGAGCGTTCAGATCCAGTCCAGTCAGGAGACCGTCACTCGCGAAGTCGTCTCCATTAAGACCTTATACGAGAAGGAGCTGTCGGACGCGCGCCGGCTCCTGGACGAGACGGCCCGCGACAAGGCTCGGCTCCAGATCGAGGCCAACAAACTGCAGAACGACTGCGAAGACCTCGCCGTCAAGTAAGCCATCGCTCCTCGAGTCTCACCCCTTCAGCCCTTTTATCCCTTTTTATTCGTTTCTGTTTTTCTTTTTAAGTTTTTAATTACTATTTATTTAGTTTTTATTTAATTTGTTTTAAATCTAAGAATAATTTGAAATTAAGCTAAAACTGAGCGAAAAGATGATGTAATGAATGAATTATTTTTTAGTCATAATTTAAATTAATGTAAAGTTTGTATAGCATTGGTTGAAGTGCTCTCTAAATGGCTTTTATGACTGAATTGATTGAAATATGAATTGTTTGGCGAAAGTGTGAAAATGTGTTCACTTTTTGCCAATTCTAACCCAAATTTCACTTTTATTTCTCTGTTGTTATGATTTGAAGTAATTTTCTGATAAAAACGTTGTTATCATTGAATGTCGGCATTCCTCTCCTCTCATATCAATGCCTTCTTATGAATGAAATTCTTTTATTTGAACTAAAGGCTCAATAAGAGAGATAAAGAGCTATCGACAGCCGATAAGAAGATTAATAATTTGGAATCAAATGTCGAGGAATTGAAGTCCCGATTGAATCAAGCGGTGGCCGACCGGAAGAGAGCCGAAGATGAGCTGAAAGAAGCGAAAGCAGACGTCGATGGCCTGGAGAAGCAGTTGGCGACCGTTCGCAAGCAATTACAAGAAGAGACTCTACTTCGGGTTGATCTCGAGAACCGGATCCAGAGTTTGCGCGAAGAGGTTCAGTTCAAACAACAGATCCACGAGAAGGAGTTGGAGGAGACCCGCATCAGTCAGGAGACCGAGATCACCGAAATGGTGAACGACCAGATCCGGGAACAGTACGAACAGCGGTTGGCCGACGAGCTCAAGGAGTTGCGCGAAGAGAACGACGCGCAGCTCCGCATGAATAGGGAGGACATCGAGAGGCGCTACGACACCCAATTGCAAGACCTGAAGAATGCTTTGGAGCAGAAGATCAACAGTTCTAATGCGATGAGCAATGAATTCACGCAAATGAAGACCAAATTGGAGTCAAATACTTCGAAATTGAGTCAAATCGAGTCGATTAACCAATCGCTGAATAACCGAATCAAGGATTTGGAGCGTCTTATCGAACAGGAGAGGGAATGGAAGGAAAACGCATTGCAGGCCAAAGACGAACAGATCAAGCAGTTGAGGGACGAAAGCAAAAACATTTTGAATGAATATCACGACCTCTTGGACATCAAAATCGCGTTGGATATGGAGATCAGTGCCTACAGGAAGCTCTTGGAGGGCGAGGAGAGTCGCCTTAACCTCTCGTCGCCGCAGTCGTCGCCGTCCACGAGCACCGGCAGTCGAGTGGTCTCTCCGCGCACTTACACCCCTCGCGGCGCCAAACGAAAGCGAACCGTCTATTTGCAAGAGGAGGAGAATGTGGTCGACATTGTGGTGAACTCGAACGCCAAGTCGGACGTCGAGATCTCGGACCACGACCAGGACGGCAAGTTCGTCAAGATCTTCAACAAAGGCGACAAAGAGGTGTCGCTCAGCGGATGGCAACTGATCCGCAACGCCGGCGATCTCGACACGCACTTCAAGTTTCATCGTTCGATTGTCATTAAACCCAATCAAACCATTTCCGTCTGGAGTTCGGACAGCAATACAGCGCACAGTCCGCCCAATGACATCGTTATGAAGGGACAGACATGGTTTACCTCCGATGCCATGCAGACCACTCTCCTCAACAACAACGGAGAGGTTAGGCATTGATTGCGTTAGTCGTTCACCGATTCAGACAAAACTTAATTATTTGAATTGAATTGTTTAGGAAATGGCGACTCGAAAGACGTCCAAACGCCTGACCAGCACTTCGGCGCACCGTTCGACCGAAGGCTTGTTCCGATCGCAGCAACAGGTTTGCCATTCAATCGATTTTGTATTCAAAACCAAATCTTAATTTATATCGTTTTAAGCGAATAAATATGTTTTGGTTACAATAAACGCGTTTTTAAAGATTTGATTTGATGTCAGGCGGACGCACCGGCGGCTCAGGAGAGATGTTCGCTCATGTAATGGATCGCAAATTCAATCAAAACATAGATATCTACTTTCAGTTAACATAACATATATTTTTAAGCCATTTCTTATTTACAAAACAATTTTAGCAAACAATTCGAATCGATTTTAGTTACAATTATAGACAAACTATCTAATTATGACTTCAATTAACTTGTATTTAATTTCGAGTTTGTTTTAATCGAATTACTCGATTTAAAGCTATAACAATGTGCCCAATACTGATCGCTGACTCTAAAAGCTTCTAATTTTACGCCAATTTATAGGTTTGATAACGACTTGAATTATACTTGATTTTAGAAATATATAGATCATGTTATACTGAAGATTATATTTAACACAACAATCATTGCCTTTATTGTCGAAATTAATTTATAAAGAGATTTAAATTTCTTAAAGCCATTAAAAACATTTGAATTTTTCAAACTTTTGAATTTCGAAAACGCTTTCTCTTCTAATCATTACTTAATTTTTCTGTTGAATATATTTTTACTTTTTTACGAATTGAGATACGAATAAAAATATTTTTGTTTGAATTCTAATATTCAATAAGTGAATTGAAACTAATTTATAAACAATTGGAAATTACAATGTAAATACCGTTACTTGTAAGTAGCATTTTTATTTATTTTCAATAAAGTTTCCGGAGTTTATACAGTATAAACCGATCGGAACTAATAAATTGATTTCGATTTACTCCGGCACTACTTCTGCGACTACTCAGGAAACTTTTGTCGGCACAGTTATACAGTTACTAAGTTCCTGCATAATAGACAAATTAGTTCATCAAGTTATTGGTTTAGTTAATCAATTATACCATGCACATTTCGATATTAGTGCTAAAATCAGAAATTCTTATACAGGTAAGTAAAATGCAAATTGTGTTAAGAATAATGAAAATGAAATTTTTATTTGTATATATATTATTTATAATGTTTGAAAACATAACAATTTGGACGGAAATCTATGTTAATTCTAAGAATAAATAAATTCCTTAAATATTTTGTCCGAATTAATGCACTTTTGAACAAATATACAAATCAATAAAATTAGTCAAAAAGAGTGCATAAAATGTCGTTGTCTTTAATGAATGGTTATTACGGATTCCTAATCCTATCTTTCGTTCAAATATTAGATCATTTTATCCTTAAATATAAGCATGCTATTAATTTCTCTACAATATATACTATATCTCATTTTAATATTTAATTTCATTCTAATTATATTTAATTATATTATTAAATAGTTATCTAAAAAACTAAATTGAATTCAAACTAATGAAAGCGTTACTCGAAATCGAAAACTACTTCTAATCGAAGCGTTCACTCGGTTTGAGTGACTAATCGAAAGAATTGATCGATTCGTCGAAAGTTCGGTATATTTTCAATACATTTGTAAAGACTAGCAATAGATCTGTAGATCTGAGGAAGACTTGAATTGAAGCTAAACTGCATTCTTGAGGACCACATACGGCACTCCGTACTCGTAGTCATTGCGGGGCCAGAACATGAGCACCGGCTGCTTCTCCTCGTGTTCGTTGATTGCGTCGAAGTATGCGAACAGAACGCACACCGTATACGAGGTAATGGCGATGAGGATGTGCCACAACCCGTGCAGATATGGAAAGTTGACGGCCGACCAGATCTCGCAAAACATTCGGTCGAATATCCAACTGAAGATCGCGAAGATCCAGCACAAGAAGCAGCGCAGACCCAGGCGCTTCACCTTCCCGTTCCGGCACCTGTAGCCCCAGCACACCGTTCGCTCAGTTACGCACTTCACGACAATTCAAATAATCTTAATATAACTTACGCTCGAAGTTCTAAAAGCATTAGGAAAAAGGCCGGAACTCCTAAAACCATGAGTGCGAAGCAGTTGATCCACGGGTAGACCCACGCGAGTACTGAAATAATTTCATATTTTAATCACATGTTTGGCATTATTGTTGGAACGGCTTTCGTTAGTTCTTCGGCTCTATTTCCAAATCTATTCTAAAAACAATAACTTTTCACTCACTGGTGCCGAACAGACTGAGGCCGAGCATCAGATATTGGAATTGTTTTCTTCGATTAGAAACAAAAAACAATTTTACATAAGTTTTATCAATCGATAAAAACTTCATCAAAAGGCGAACCGATTTCCTTTGAGCCACTGGGGGTAGTGCCTCCTCGGCAGCCACATCCCGAAGGCCGCGGCCATCAACCACAGAATGGCCAACTCGTCGAGCAGTTGGCCGACGAGACTGAGGGTCGCGTGAAAATAGGCCGAACAGATGCCTACGGTTGCGAAGAGCACCCAAATCACATACACTCCCCGATTAACGGTACGCGCGTACTGTCGGAACAGTTGACTCAATAGTGCGGGGAATAGAAGGAACAGAATGTTTGTCACCTATCGGTGCGACAAAAGGCAATCAAATTAGCGGTGAAGTGATGCGAAGGAATGGCAGTACAAACCGTATTAATGAATTCGGCGATGAGTGGCGAATACCTATAGTTCGTTTCGCACCAGTCGATAGGAGACGTTCCCCTCTCCAGTGCTCTCAGGAATGACATGATTTGTGAGGAAAAGATAGTTTCGATTATTTCGGTTAAGAATTTCAGCTTTTATTTGGACATCAGTTGCAAGTATTGAGACTTTTCATGGATTTTGTTTCGCGTTTTCAATGAATCAAAATAATTGAAAAACTGCTTAAATAGTCGTTTATTTGATTCATATATTTATAGCATTTTTTGTTTCGAAATATTTGTTTGATTTAAGAATTTGATACTTTGTATTGAAAATAATTGTTGAGAATATCCTAAAAACGTTTGGTTAAGATATGAATTATATGACAGAAAAGTTTTAATCTATAAATTTGACGATAAATGCAATAAAACTCTGCTTTTCAAGAGATTCTGAACTGAGATCTGCGAACCGTTTGTCAGTTATTGGCAATAGATTTGTCGCCAATTCTGACGACAATTATTCCGATTACGGCAATGACAGCGCAGTTATGATAATTGTTTCGATAATTATTGAGCACTTCTTCGCCACTTCTCTCATATTGTTCGCCAATTTGTTTATTCATTTATTTTCGTTTCATTGTTCGCAAATGAAAAACAACTTTTTCTCTTCAAATAATGTTTTTGATATTTAAATTATTAAACATTTTCTGTCATTCATACACTGTTTCACATAAAACAAAATAATAAAATAAAATGAAAAATAATACTAATTTTCACTTTTGTTTCGATTATTAATTCATATCATATCAGACAACATAAAACACAATTTATTATAATAATTATCATTCGTTTAAAAAACAAACTAATTAATACTGTAATTAGTAATTAAACATAATTTTCACTTTTCTCTCAATTATATTGAGAACTAATTTTCGTTTTTCTAAGATATGATACAATTTATAAGAAATGATTGTTTCTATCACTTAATTAGCTATCGATTTGTTAACATTTTGGATATTAACCTAATTTTGTACTTAAAAACTCAACAATTATTTCAAATCAATTATTTAATTCATATTTAAATAAATATTTTCGTCAATATTTCGATTCAATTTCAAAATTCGTTTCGCATTTTAAAACACAATTTAAAAATAGATTTTATCACAAATTTCGGGCAATTAATGCCAATTAGTATTCAATTTAAATACTGTTTGATTCGGAAGTGATTTAAAAATAATTTTCGGAAGTATTGCGGATATAATGGAAATGTAATGAAAATTATTTCAAAATTTCTTAGTTTTGGTTTGAATTTCACTTTTCATTTCATTTTCCAATCAATCGATGCTTTTGTTTACGTTTTTTATTCGACTCACAGTTTGACCTCTTTTTCACTCAAAATCATATGATTTGTGAAAATAGCGCTAAAACTGGGCTTTAATTCAAAGCGTTTTCTCGTTTGAAAACTTCAATTACTTTTAAACCGATTTCTCTCTTAATTACAATTATTTTTGAATCAAATGTTTTCATTACTTTCTCTCATATTTCCGCTAAATTGCGAGCAAAGAGTCGAAAGCGAGAGAAGCGGCGAATGTGTGGACGAAAACCAAAGTCTTCTTCTGATCGGAAACGGCTTTTCGTGTAAATCAAGTCTTTTGTATCAATTGATTGAATCGGTTTCAGTCAACCAATTAGAAGACATTCATTACATCGTGAGTGAGACGATCGAAGAAATGCCCGCTCGTGTCGACCAAATGCCGGCCATCGATATGAGCAACGGATCCGCTCTTCAGTTCCTCAAAGTTTACTATCTGTCGACTCACGACTCGTTAGTCAACCACTTGTTGGGCATTCAGTCGACGGCTTTGTCGCCAATCGCTATCATTATCGACGATATCTCGCATTACATAAAGCAATTCAATCATCAAATCGCGAGAACACCCGACGAGTCGAAGTCGAATCGGTTCCGAAGTGACGGCAATCGCAAGAAAGACGAAAAGCAATTGATGGCAGAGTTGGCGTCACTTCTCATCAATACCGGCAATAATTGCCGACAAAAGCTAAACAAAAAGTGTTTGACTTTAATGGGTTTCAACATTGATGTCGACGTCCCGTCCACTGCCGACGCGAATGAGCGCCGAATGGCCCAATCGATCGGCAGTCGATACTTCGACGACATTTGGACGATCGGAGAGACGACTCGTTTTGAAGACCAAATCAATTACCAAATGGACTGCAAGTCTAGTGACTGCGAACTCAAAGTCGACTTCAGTTTAAAAGACAAACAAATATTTCTGAACTATATTTCCAAACGAAATACTTAATGAGTTATAAATGTTTTGTTACTTTAATTATGTTTTCATAATTTATTTGTCAAATCATTTCATCAAAAAATAATTTTTTGCTTCGAATGATGTTTATTGTAAACTAACAGAGAATTAGAGAATTGCAAAAATATTTTTAATGTTTAATAATTGGAAATTTAAACAAAAATCAATAAATGTATTAATGAATCGATTGATTGGCTTAAGGATTATGTAATTTTAGCTCAATTTTGAATTTATTTACAAAATGTTTATTAATTTACTTAACTTTAAGACAAAGAGAAACTAATTTTTCCGCTATTTTTCGATTCAATCGATAGCTTCGATATTAAGGCTTCGTTTAGGGATTCGGCGATTCGTTTGGCTTTCTATCGAAACAAAGCATTCAATTGATTAATAAATAAAAGCAATTAATCTGAAAACGTTGTCGTAGTTGTGGCGAAGTAGCCAAACCTCGTAGATGTCATGAATAGGCTCCGGGTGCAAACTACCACTCTTGATTTTCTTCACGTAAACAATTCCATCGCTCGAATTAATTGCGAGACAAATGCTGGCAATACTCGCCTCCTCTTCCTCTCGGCTCACGTCGACCACATATTTAGTGCTGATTCGGGTGAGAGTGACAAACACTGGCACTCGACTCACATCCAGCCGAACCGCTTCGAACGGGTCGTCCGATACGACAAAATCGGTCGAATCGGTCGTAAGACTTATTTTCGGTATTCTTTAAAACAATCGGTTTTTTGTTAAATTGAAATCAAAGTTAAAATAAGCGATAATACGAATCGACTAATACTTTGTGTCGAAAAGCGCGGATTTGACGGCAATGGCCGCGCAGTCGATGAGAGAGGGAAGGGATCCGCACTCGAGTACCACGATATCGATGTGAATGACCCAAAAAGACTTGTTCGGCACCACTACCAGTGACTTCAGATCTAGACATTGAGGAATCGATTCGGAAAACACGGTAACCAAGAGATTACTGATGTCTTCTCCGTGTCTGCCCTCAAATATCGGGGAAGCGTTTGCAGTCATGTCAGCGAAGAAGTCGATTCTTCCGCTTTGGTCCCAATCCTCGAGTTGTAGCACTTCCTCGACTTCGAGTTTAATGCCGACCAACACGTCATTATGACCGGCCCTGACGTGTGCCGAACCGTCGCAGTTATGCGTGACGTCTCTCTCCACCGAAATGAGTTGGTAGTCATCGCACGACCGGCCGTCCGATCGAAGCCCGACATCAATACCACCGCAAATGAATCGGCGCTCGCCTTCACTCATCGCCAATAGTAACGACATTTTCGCCAATTATGTCTATTATTTTAATTACTGTAACACTAATTAATACCAATTAATACCAATTAATATCTATTAAAGCTATTAATAAACTATTAATAATTATTTAACTCAATTGTTATTAAGTAATTGAGTGATAAAATGTGAATTAAAATGATTAGAAATAATTGAAATCTGAATCAAATGTTTGTTTAGATTCCTATTCAATACATGTGTTCCGAAAGACATGTGTTTTTGTTTACAAAAAGTTGTATTTGTATTGGTTTTGACTTTGGAAGTAGTCTTCGGCTTATTTTACGGTTAACTATGATTTGAATTAATAATTTTTAGCTAAATCTTCATAATATAATTAATCCCTAAACTGTGTAAACGACTGTTTATTTGAATTAATTAGAAATGATTTTATTATCGAAAGGATATAAAAAGCATTTAATAATTTGCCAAAACTTGTGTCGCTTTGAGTCGATATTCAGTAATTCGGGTCAAAGTATCCGCTGTTCCGAACAATTGGATTATTCATATCTGCCGTCAGTTCTTAGGCAAATCGAAACCGAATGGAAGCCCTCGATCGACAAGTACTGGCAAAGGGTTCTCAATGAGAGCTCGAGAGCGAAGACACGCCGTTATCTGCTGTCGATGTTTCCCTATTCGAGCGGATCTTTACATTTGGGTTCAATCCTCAAACTCTCGGTCTCTTAACCGTCGACTAACTCTTGTCTCGAATCCCGAATTGAAGGTCACGTCCGGATCTACACCACATCGGATGTCATGTCTCGGATGAGTCATCTTCAGGGCTATGCGTCGATACATCCGATGGGATTCGATTCGTTCGGACTTCCGGCGGAGAACGCGGCGAAAGTGCATTCGATTGCACCGGACGTGTGGACCAAAGCCAATATCGAGGAAATGCGCCGACAGTTGAAGGAAATGGGGTTTCAGTTCAATTGGAGAGAGAGTACGAGCGACGAGTCGTTCTACAAATGGACGCAATGGCTGTTTCTTCAGTTATACAAATCAGGTCTCGCCTACAAAGGCATGGGTTTTGTCAATTGGGATCCAATCGATCGCACAGTTCTGGCCGACGAACAGGTCGACAGCGACGGCAGGAGTTGGAGGAGTGGCGCCAAAGTCGAGAAGCGCTGTCACAAGCAGTGGTTCATTCAAACCAACTCTTTGGCCAATGACTTATACAACGGAACCGACATCGAGAACAGCGGCCATTGGCGGCGCATACTGTCGATGCAAAGGAATTGGTTGAAGAAACCGAACGGATATTTGTTTTATTTGAAATTAGCTAAAAGTGGAGACATTTTACAAGTGTTTACCAAAAATCCCGAACTCTTCGTAAATGATAAGACATTTATTGCCATCTCTTCGAAGCATTGGTTGGCATTGAATGAAAATATTAGTGAAAAAGTCATTAATCCGTTCACTAATACCGAAATGGATGTGCGGGTCGTTGACAGCGAATCCATTCCTCACTCAACGCAATCAACTTTAATGGTTCTGAAGGAGAGCTTCGAAAACATCGATTTGAGACAAACTATTGTGAAATTGAGTTCCGAACTGAAAATCGGCGGATATTTCACGTCATCGACGTATAGGGATTGGCTTATATCGCGACAGAGGTATTGGGGAACTCCTATTCCGATCATATATTGCGACAAATGTGGGGCTCAACCGGTTCCTGAGGACCAACTGCCGGTCAAATTACCCGAAGTGTTGAGCTTTGAAGCGCCAACTCATGGATCGAATGAAATTTCAAATCCTATCCGAAATTCTGCGCCAAATGATTGGTTCGTTTTTGCGACCAATTCTGAGGAAATGTTTTAAAACTCAATTCAATTCTCAGGTTATTCACCGAATGTCCGAAATGTGGATCCGATAAAGCGATGCGCGAGACCGAGACGTGCGATACGTTTTTCGATTCATCATGGTACTTCTTGAGGTACGCTACCGCCCCGTTAGACAACATGCCGTTCGATTTGGCCGACATTGAGCCGGTGTTCTGCTATGTCGGGGGTATAGAACACGCGGCTCTCCATCTACTCTACGCCCGATTCGTCACTCATTTTCTGCATCGAAAAGGATTTTCTCGTTTCAGAGAACCCTTTCAGCGATTATTAATGCAATCGATAGTAAAGGGAAAGACATATAAAATTGACGGCAAATACGTGACTGAAGAGGAAGCGAAACATCACAACAATGTGGTCATCGAATACGAGAAAATGTCGAAATCCAAAGGCAATGGAGTGAACCCTCAAGAGTTGATCGATAAGTACGGGTCGGACGCCACCCGTTGGACACTTATAGCCGACGGAACGACGCATAAGGAGAGGCTGTGGGACACCGAAGAGAAAGAGTTTGCGCCGACTCTTGTGTTTCTGCACAGAGTTCTGATGACTGTCGAGGAGTTCCGAGACATCAAAAGCGGCAAAACTCACATCAATGGCCACAAAGTGGTCGAATTGGACGAACAGAGCCTCGAAGCGGCGAAACGAGATTTGTTGCGATCGAGAGATTATAGTTTAGATAAAGTGGTGTTTAATGTCGAGTACGCCTATAAACTCAAGACTTCGACGATAGCTATCTTCCAATTGATTAAAACAATGCGAAAGTACTTCAGATCTAATGTAATCAAAACCATTGAATACGAGAGATGTATGGCTTCTCTTCTGATTATGATTTCGCCATTTGTTCCGCACTTTTCGGCCGAATGTTGGAATGGATTCACCGCTTATGCCGTCGGTTCCGATGATTACGACATAAGTAAACCTGTTTTCGAGCAAAAGTGGCCGACAATTGATGACATGGCGTTCGAACATAAGATATACTTCACTTTCACCGATAAAAGTGGTAAACACGAGACCAGTCATGACCTGCGGGTCAGTCGACACGAGTTGGGAGACTGGACTGAAGAGGACGTCAAGCGAGTGATTGATGTGCGCGAAGAGGACATCGAGAAGATTGAGATAATCAAAGACATCGTCGTAATCGTTAGACTAAAGCAAAGACAAAGCGACGGACAGTCGGAACAAACCGCTCAAGAGTTTGAGTGAAAAAATGACAAATTTATTCAACGAATGATTTAATGATAAATAGGTTTTAGCGCTGATTGTGGTCCGAATTAAAAGCCAAACATTTTGTTACGAATTTCGAAACGAGTTTCACATTTGGGTTCTTCTCTTTTGAGTACTTATGTATAAAACTGTAAATTATTTGAAATAATATTCAATCAAAAGTCAAAACTCGTGTAAACGCGAACTCAAGGGCCAAGAGTCGAGAGACAGACCATTGTTTCCGCGTATGAAAGCGTCGCCGTATTTATTCTTGAGCTGTCCGTTCACGTACTCCTCGGTCTGTTCGAGCGCTATATTCATGTAGCCGTCCAGACAGGCCAACACTCCTAACCCGAAAAGTCGGTTCAATTGTCTCGCAATCAATGTCTAAATCAACGCAAACCTCTGTAATCCACTCCTGAGTTGAGTTTCACGACAACCGGTCGACCGATGATCTGCTTTAGGAATTCGCTCGGAGTTTGTCGGCGACTCATCTCTATAGGGCTTACAATCACTTATTAATTCAACTAACACTCAATTAACCGATATATTACTCAATAGCACCAATTAAGCTTGCTACTAATTTAATTGCAATTTATATTTCAAATTCTTAGTCTGTTTTGAAAATTTTTCACTCAAAACATGTGAAACCTTTGATTTAACTTATGTTGAGATTCTCTACTCATTTAGCGGATAGTCGTCAACAAAAATATTGCGTCGACTGTACGGTATATTGGAGTGAAGTTTAGTTGAGGGCAAGGGATGGGCGACTAAAGTAGTGGTAATTTATGGTTATATTCATATAAAACAAAGTTTGGATCAAATTTCGAGCCCTTGGGTCAGCGCTTATGCATTGAAAAATAAAAGTACCGCTACTTTGAAATCATATGTTTTGGTCGAAAAGTAGACTTAATTTGAAACTGAATTTAAAAACTAATTTCAATTTGGATTGAATTGCATTAAACAAAATGTATTACTCGTTAGTGAATACGAAAACTTTTGATCCAAACTCTGATTCTTATGTAATATATTTAGCGCTAAATGAGAGCAAAAGTCAATTAGCGGTGAATTTGTCGAATAAATCGATTGAAATATTGGACACAAAAACATTGGAAACGATTACACGAATCGAAGATTTGGATGAATTGAATGCAATTATGAGATATAGTCCGCAAAACAGCAATCAATTGATTGTTTGCACAACTGATTCGATAGAGATCTTTGATTTGAGACACAAGTCGGCGAAGACTGCGAAACAATTCAATGTTTTGGCCGAAAGTGCCGTCAATTCAAAAGATATGAATTGCAATCAATTGACGTGTTTTGACGTCAATTGCGATTTCAGTTATCTTTGCGCCGGAACTGAAGTGTCAGACAAAGACAAAAACAGTTATCTCTTGTTTTGGGACATTCGTCGACCGGCGCTCCCGTTGGGCACGTATTGCGAATCGCATACCAATGACATAACGGACCTCTCGTTTCATCCGAAGCGACGCAATGTCTTCGCGTCCGGAAGTGCCGACGAATTGATTAATGTGTTTGACGTGAATGAGACGGAAGAGGAGGAGGCGTTGACGGCCACTCTGAACGTCGAGGCGAACGTCGATCGCATCCATTGGTCCCGAAGTGTCGAAAACGGGTTGATTTGTGTGACCCGAGACGAGAGCGTTCAGCTCTGGGACACCGATCAAGTCGAGCCCAAACTCTCTCTCAGCGCTCTCTCCGACTCTTCGCCCTTTGACTACATAATAGATGTCTTACCGAATGCCGATTTGGTTGGTGTCGGCGATCAGAATAATTCGATTAAAATCTTTGACATCAATGACACTAAGAATGCGAATGACATTGCGTTCAGAGAAAGTCTGAGCGATGGCCACAACCGAATGGTTCGGACGCTGGTCTCGGATCCGCTCAATTCGGTGGTCTATTCGGGCGGCGAAGACGGAGTCGTTTGCGTTTGGAATCGATTGGAAGTGACGGACATTTTGGGTCCGAAATGTCAGACCAAAGGGAAGTCGAAAATGAGGTCTAAAGGCAGGAATCGTTTGAATCCGTATTGAGTCGAAACTCGCATTTGTTTCACTCGACTGCCGGTTCTTCTCTTGAGCTTAAACTTTCATTTTCTAATTATTTCTGCTTTTCTGCCAACAATTTTGCAATTTTTTAATTATTTAAATCTTATATTCTTTTATCAAATCATGTTTTTATGTAAATTGTTATTCATTTCTCATTATTCTATGGATTTATTATTAAAAATTTAATAAAAGTTTATTCTTGTGATTGAATATGAATTTATAATTAATTGAATTTGAACATGATACCAATTTCTATCATTCTATTTCTGGAATATCTTAACAAGTCCAATTTAATATATTTTAGATTTAGTTTTGTCACTTTCAATTTAGTGCCTCTAGAATGTCACTATAGAACGGACTCAAAGTGTATTCACAAATTAAAATTAAGCCAATATTTAAATCCTATTTATTATAATAGAATAAGAATTCAAATATAAAGAGTTATTGAATGACAACATTGTTTAAGAAGTACCCTAAAATCCCGTCGATAAGCCGCGGCTTATCTATTGAAAAAACTTAAAATTTTGGTAAAAATCGAATTCGGCT